>JAFBJT010108875.1:0-26693 GCA_016785325.1 Chascanopsetta lugubris
CCCCCCCCCCCCCCCCCCCCCTCTCTCTCAACCCCCCCAACTCGCACCCCACCCTGCACTCTGCAGACCTGATAATGCACCTACAGTACATATCATACCTCTCATTCTCTTGAAAGCCGAACATGCCTCTGAGGGATTATCCCACCTCGTGAGCGGCACTGTGACTAAAAGTCCCTTTGTCCACTTTATAGAACTGTTATCCACATGGCCATTTCTACCTGCTTCAAAGGAGCGGAGCGGGTAAGAGAACACAGCTGGCAGCGACGTAATAACGGAGGAATGTAAACTCCTTTACTTTGAGTTTGAATGGATACGTCACGTTTTGCTTACTTCTCTATGAGGAGATCATTAGTAACATACAAAGGTGCAGGGTGTATGATTTCGGTCATTTCTAGGTAGAAAAAAAGGTAGGTAAAATAGGTAGAAAAAAATCCAACGGAACAAAGACGTGGACATTTTCACTTTTATGTATTTTTTATGACCCTTAAATGAGCCCATCAGTGTATATTTACATCAAGAGCAGGTCCTGTCTACAGGGGGCCAGCATGTTTTTACAGTGACCCAGAGTGGACATACTAAACATATTTTGAGTGTTAATGACAACTGAGGGTTAATATACGTAACCCATGCTAGGACGGGTATGGATGAGGTGACGGATACAACATGCAACTTCATCAGAAGATGTCACCAAATCTTAAACACTGAACCTTTAAGCCATCTGCGAGAAATGTTTGATTACAGATTGAATAATGGAGCAATATCTCATTGCATTGTAGGTCTCCCCCCCACTTTCTGAAGACAGTAAGTAAACAGTTTTTAACCAAACCTATAAAAAAACATAATTCCATAATTTACCAGGTTATCTCTATCAGCCTGTGTGTACAGCTGTGGTGCTAAGTATGCACTGGCCCAGGTTCGAGCCAAGTTGCCATGGAGCTGGTGGAGCCAGCTACCAGCTCGGTTAGCCTGAGCCTGGGACTCGTTGGACATCCATCCCTGGCTGGAGGGGGAGAGTTCCATTTTCAGACAATAGTAGGTGGCGGTGTGGTAGATGGGTATAATATCGTAAATCAATCGAGGAAATGAGATGAGCATTTGAAACCTTGAAGTCATTTCAAATCGCTGACGTACGACATAACATACAGTATATTTGATGAAGTGGGTGCCACCCACTGCCACAGCCCTAATCTGCACCCAGGTCAGAAGATAGTGTTCAGGGCTCTGAATTATTAGACAAAGTGCTTCTAGATTTAACACCTCATGGTGAGAAATCACCCGTGGAGCTGTGGAGGGGGAGGGGTGGGGGCGGGGGAGGGGGGTGGTTATTTTCTGTCTGCTGATGTGCCAACACCATGCACTCTCTGACCTGATCTGTGACATGAGCTTTAAAAAGAACCTAGTTCACCTCATTCTTTGCATTGCTTCTTCAAATAGACTCTTTCTACCTCCTTCTGTCTTTCTCTTCATCGCTAACTCTCTTTCTCCCTCGCACATGCGTACATACTTTCCGAGCGATAATTACAGCACAACAATAGTACTTATTCCCCGGGGCGGGACCTCGAGCTTCCTGTGGTCTCGTTAAATGTAGTGGCCACTGTGCCACAGAGGTCAGGGAGCAGCATCTGCTTCTGCTGGCATGGCTGCTTCCTTGGGACGAGGTGGTGCTGGAATTACAGGCCAGACTTTTTTGGGCTCGAGGCAGCCTGGGAAAATCCACTTGTTCAGTGCCCTGGTCACAGGCATGAACCAGGTCCAGGGAAAGATTAACGGTATCCAGAAAAATAATTACATTTAAAAAGAACCCTAATCTTCTTAAGCGAGTGGAAGATTAAGAAATATTCATTTTTGGCTCGACAAAGAGATGAGTTGGGTACAGGAACCAAGATGGCTTATTTTCCCAACATCTGTTGGAACATTTGAGATTTTTTTTGGTGGGAGTATATTTTGAGTTTAATGGCTTGTTTTATATTTCATAACATTGCCATGATTCTCAGTAAATTAGAGTTTATTACTATCGTTTGAGCAGAGCAGGGTTGAATTTCTCTAATACTTAGACAGGCACGTCTCCATGCTCCAGATCCATGACGATCACTTATCCGAAAGGGCACCTGGGCCAATCAGATCAGTTAAGGGCAGAAAGGGAAATAGGCCACCGGCACCCACTGAGAGCTTAGGTAACATATGGTGCATAAACAGTCAATAGCACAAGCTGAGTGTGTGTGTCTGTGTGTGTGTGTGTGTGTGAGGCCAACTAAGTAAACACGCACCCGAAGGTGGTCTTGCAGTGGACGGCAGCGTATCGACAATGCCAGTGAATATGTAAAGGCACTATTGACCCGAGGGTTGAGCTCCAGGGGCTTTCACAGTACTCCACCCAATGAAAAGTGAAAAGTATTGACAGGATCAGTCAGTTAACTTAAATGTGAAAGAATAAAATGGTGAGAAAAGAACAGAAATCCTTGTTTGAAGTGGATTTCTGTATCGGTCTCTTGGGGCTTTGTTTGCTTCTGCATCCATGCCGCTGAAAGAATTACGTAAGTTCCGTTAGTACATCGAACTAGGAGGACAGACTGTGGGTGGACATGTCTCTCCTCATTTGGTCTCTGGAATTCATTGTGTGTGTCACATCAAGGTCTGCAAAATCAACACCACTGTCTGTGTTTCTACTGTTATTTTTCATTGTTTCATTGTGATTATAATGATAGTTAAAAACTCAGTAACATGTTGACTCTTGGTACGATGATGCAAACATGGACAAGACGAGAGAAGAAGTTATTTTTGGTCTACCGCTCTTGCACTCAGTTTGGGAATGCAACATTGGCATCTAAGATCTATTTTCGTTTTTAGGAGGTTGAGACAAAATCAAAAAGTATGTATGTAGAGTATGTCCATATCAGCAAAATGCCACAAACAACAAGACACCAGAGAACACCAAAGTTAGCTTATTATCATTTGTTGTATATTGAAGCTGTTTGACAGGATCAGAGCGAAACCAGCCACTGACTTCAAATTGACTCAAAACCAAGTTGGGTAGGAGCCAGTCGGTGGTTGTAGATCTGGGACAGTGGACAATACATCTTCAGTGTCGTGCAGCAGAGGTCAGCCAGGGCCTGGAACAAAATAAATGCTGCATACTTGCTGCCGTGGGAGGACGAGAAGTAGCTGCAATCTGAGAAAATTTGAGGGATGTTGGCGACGTAACCTTTGCGTTGTAGCCTCAGTGACACCAACTCTTATCTTCTTCTCGATGGCAGGTCTCAGGACCAGGAGCTTGCCAGTTCAAGTCCTGGACCTCTGCTGGAAGTGGTGTTGTTGTCCAGAGAGAGTAACTGTCCTCTGCACTAGGTAGGAGCAGTTCTCCTGTTGTGGTGACAGAGACACCAAACAGTTGCAGGTGCCGTCCTTCAGATGAGATGCTCAACCGAAATCCTGACTCTGTGGTCGTAGAAGGTCCCCTGACATTGCTCGCCAAATTCAACCAGGCTTTCTCCATCTGGCCACCTGTAGTGCATCACCCAGGTGGTTGAGAGTAGTCACCCCCTTCTCTGCAAAGAGCCTTGGGTTTTGGTGTCATTTAAAACTAAGTACTTCCTCTCTCTCCCCCAGAGCCCACCATAGCCTTCCACTAACTTGGCACATTGGTCGTTCCTGTCAGCTCCAGATCAAGTTCTTGGAAGTGATGGAGGGGCGACAGGCGCTAACCTGGAATGCTTTATCCATATGATTCATTTGCATAAGTACCACAGGGCAGATCTGTGCATAAGAGGACTTGAAAGGTGTCCTCATAAGAAGTGGCTATGCTCCCATTCTGCACTCTACATCCCAAAACAAACTTCATCCAGGAGTTATAGGTGAGCTTGTCTCCTCTGTCATCATTTACCAAGCATTCATGCGTCGCTGGTGACATTCTAGCGTTTCTAAGATGTGATAATAGAGACTGACAAAATATCTGTCACAATATTCTTCCTCCTCTTTTCTCACATTAATTGATTCTTCTGTCAGATGAGTTACCTCAAATTGCATCGACCATTGCAAACCCAAGACACTGATGGTTTAATTAGTTTTTTCCTGTGAACAGCTCTGGCTCCAAAAGTTGAAAACTTTTTATTTTCCAACTTATGTTGTCAACATAGAATGAAATTAGCACCGGCAGTTGGAGTGTTGTTTTTGTTTAAATGACCAAGTTTCCAGCCAACTTGTAGGATTGCATTTCAGGATATGGGATTATGAGGACAGTTAATAAATTGCTCTGAGTAATTTTTTTTTTCTGTATTGGAGCTTCTCACTTCAATCTCTCACTCTTTGATTGTTTTCGATGAAGGCTAATCTTGGTTTCATTAGCTGAAATGTCAAGATATTAAATCACAAAGTGAAAAGGAATGAAAGTTTGCACACACCTAAAGCAGCTCAGGGCTGGGCCTCCCCTCCCCCTTCAGGGAACCCTCATACTGACTAATGGCACAGTGGGACGTGGTGGTTTATTTATTCTAACATAAAGCAAAAGACAAACTCTCTAACACTGACGAAGTATTGATCTGGACAAACTTCATAAAAGTCAATGGTCATGGCCATATGTGCCAAATAATAATGATCGTGGTGAAGCTCATTTTAGTTCATGGGCCACATGGAGCCCACTTTGTGGGTGAATCATAGCATAATAACCTATAGTCGATGGCAACTGCTTGACAGTGTTGTGTGCAGCCCCCGGTGGACACATTTGAAATAGCAGTTACTTGTACTAAAAAATTGCCATTGGTGTCTCCTCATCTGACGGGCCTCATTAGACCCATTGGCCGGCCGGTTTTGGCCCTCGGGCCGTATGTTTGACACATACGCTTTAGATGTAATGTTTGTACATCGAATGGCTTTTTTAGTTGAATCACTTATACAGCCTACAGCTAACAAACATTTTCTTTCACCATGTATTCCACTCTCATTTAAAACATAACATTTTGTCATGTCTCCAATCACACTCTCCTTGTGTTTCCTCTCGCTGATGCACAGGAGCATTGGGGTATTAGCCTGATTTGGATGCTCGGTGTGATACCTGTGTAAGGGCGGACCCACCTCGATTCCTCACATCCACGGCACATGTCCCTATTCAGCAGCGTTTTGGACATCACTCTCTCAGATTGAGCCAAATGCTTAAACGGCCACTTTTGGCATGGCTCCAGGTTTTTGGAATTGCCGAAAGCAAAAGGGACCATGTTGGATGTTTCTCCTTCAGCAGCTCAACGTGTTATCTTGTTCGAGAGGTTGGATCCTACTCCCTCCAGTATGAATCATAGGAAAAGAGGGCCAGTTTTCAAATGTGGTGACGTTTCTGTAGAAACTTTCAACATTAATCTATTAGCTTTTACTACGCTATTTGTTTATCCTACCTCTAGAATCCAAAGTTTGGAGAGTTTTGTGGTCAGTTGTGGTCTTTAATGTTCTGTGTGCCTCTGTGCTGCCTTTGTCCACAATGCTGCCTTTTGAACACAATATTTCTAGATAAGCTTGAGAGGGAATGTATTCAAATATGTTACAAATGTTCATTTAGAGTCAAGGATGAACCGTTTAGTTTTTGTTGGTGAAGCCTTAAGGTCATTGTTGCTGTATGTACACTTCTTTTTGGGCTTGTGAACACAACATCTCCACAGTAAACTAAAGGAAGTTCTTCAAATTTGTTAGAAACATTCATCCGGGCTCCAATTTGAGCTGATTTAATTCTAGGGGATTACGGTCAAAGGTCAGGGAGTCACAAACTGTGTTTCTGACCGTTGCCTTTAGGGAATTTCCTTATAACCATCTGTCAACCTCATTCATTGTGAAGTTGAACTCTTATCATATCTACACTCCTCGTTTCTGTGCATCCATCAACAATGGTAGTCGCCACTCTCAGTGAACTTGCATATGGACCTGCCTGATGTCCACTGTATATATACAGCATGCACATTGTCATGTGTGCATCTGATTCTTATCTCTCCCTCTCCCTCACTCACACAACACACACACACACACACACACACACACCTAGAACTCCTCTCCATGTGTAGTTACGTGAATTGACTTTCAGCAGCCACCTGTGTCTGGGTTCATGGCTCTGGCCTGATGTGCTGTCATGGAGCTTTGATGCCTCATCATGTAACCTTTCTGAGACCGCGGGAACACCTGTCCTTGCGCTCATAAGGCATGCTAATACATGCGGACACATGGCGGCCTGCTGCCTGACCTTGCTGGGACAGCAGGAGTCACTGGAGAGCTCGGCCACGACGGCCCTGCAGGACACAACGTGGCATATGCTTGCTCCGTATAGCCCTCCACACACGCCGCATTGTCAAATTGCAAGTGTGAGTGTCGGCATCTCAAGCTGAAGCTGACGGGAGCACTTACAGGACGCGGCCGTGGCGATAAAACAAAGATTTGAGCGAACGCGAGTACTTTCATGTCGGAGCATATCTTATTGATGACATCACTTTGAGACGAGATGACAGCCCTTTGTTGACAGGAACTGTGGAAAAGTAAAATGAATTATTTAGACGGTGAGGACAAGTGCAGAAATGATTTTGTGTTGTCGAATTTGCTGATATGTCGCCAGGCGGTGATGAGCACTGGGGCAAATCAGCTGACGTGACAACTCGCGCTCTGAAGCAGCACAACATGTGAAGGAGAACACAGCAGAGTCTCTGCACTTGTCTCCTCTGTTTGCACATGCAGCGGCAGCAGACACCTGAACACCCACCTCCTGGACAAATGCACACACACACGTGCCCGTGCACACGCACACACACACACACACACACACACACACATAGATACTGCCCCACCAAACCTTGCTATAATAACCTCCGCAAACACTGGAGTTTGTGTGTGTTTATTTGTCTGGGAAGAGGGATATTATTGTCTGTCTCTCCCCTGCTCCTTCCAAGTGCACTTTTCAAGGTGCAGGGCTTGGTATCGCCATGGAAACAGCAAAGCGACCAGGAGCAGTAGGAGGACGGGGGTGGTGGGCGGTGGGGATGGAGTCTGGGGATGAGGGGAGAGGCGCGACGTGGGTGGTGGCGGCGGCGGCGGCGTTGATGTGTGATGACGACGTCCTCCGGTCACAGCAATGCATGCTGGGAAAGTGGACTTCAGAGTGTGGTGGTGTTTTCGTGCATTGTTTTGATAAAAGGCAAACAGGGCGTGTCTTCTATCTGGAGGCGTGTGTGTGTGTGTGTGTGTGTTTCCAAACATCTTTGTGGAGATCTAAATGCCAAAGGTGTGGTCGCGATGCAAGATACACGCACACACACACACACACACACATACACACACATTTGTGATATTAGAGGCTCAGTGTATGTGTTTGCATAGCAGAGGCCCACAGGTTTGATTGCACTGTATCTACATGTGAGTATTCCCCCTCTGGACCAGACATGTCCTCCTCTCTACATTATGCTTCTCCTCCTCTCTCTGCCCCTCTCTTTCTTTGACCTTCACTCTCCTCTTCACACTTTTACCTCTTTCTCTATTCAGATCAAACTTGTAGATTTTTCTCATTTTAGCCTGATGCTCATTTTAAAAACATTCGTCCGACCGTCTCGCTCCTCATCTCCCTCAATTTACATCTTATTCTCTGCAGGCTGATGCAGATGGAGGCACATATACAGTAGGTGTTAATAGCTCCACATCTATAGAGAGGGTGAAACGTAATAAGCTGTGAAATCTGACAAAGGCTTTCCTACTTTTCTATTTTGGTCCTATTTTATCTAAGCTGCATATGTTATTTAAAAAAAAAAATCATAGTTAGCCACAGTCTTATAACACATATAGCTTTTCAAAGCCGCTTTTTTCTATATATATTAAAGGTTCCCACTGAGCTCCTTAAGGTCAGTCATCACAATTTTTCAACATAAAGGGTCATTCCATGTTGTCTGAGCTTTAATTAGCCTGCGGGGACATTCTAAACACCTCTATTTATTTTTAGTATAATTAAAGGCTAGTGTAAGTTATCTTACATGTTTCAAAAGGAAGAATGAGGTAATGGGTATTCAGCTGTGATTCACACCCTCACCATTAGATGCCACAATATCCTTCACGCTGCACCTTTAAATAAAATACCACTGTGCTTACAAATAAACATTAAAAGAAATATTATCTTTAAATGTGAAATAAGCATGAAACTATGCCGCACAAATGGATGAGAGAATCATATTGAACACAAATCAAACTCGTCATGCTAATATATTATTGCATATATTTGTTTATAATTTCTTTAAGATTGTGTAGATTATTTAACATGTCATGTATCAGTGTATTTAGGCCTTTGGAGCCATTCTGAGGAGTGACGCACAGAACAGAGGTCGGTTTTTGGCCTGTGATCATTGTATATATTGTTGTTGTTGATATTTTTATATTCGTTTGCCGTGTGTGTGTGTGTGTTGTGCAGTATCACGTCGTACCAGCATGCCTTTAAATAGACACTATTCATGCCTCTGCAGAGCTCTGTCATTGCACCGCAGGACTTTGAAAAGCAAAAATGAAGAGAAACCAAACACTATAAATAAAGTCAATCGTGTCTTGATGTTGACATCCTGCTAATTGGGACTCGTCAGATTCCCCTTAATCGCTGATCTTATTACTTCAGTGAAGGTGGAGGGCGGTTATTCGTCAGGTGCCGTCATATATTTGTCTCTTTGTTACTGTTTTGCGTAAAACAGTTTTTAAAAGAAACATGAGAATATTAGTGGTCTAGTGAATATCATTTATTGTGCAGTGTTTATAAGAAAATCAGATTAGTGGTCAAGACTGTAAATGATGCGTTAAATGAGGTCAGAGCATCTTACAGAGCTTTTAAGACCTCTCTTGTTTTTATTCTTTCCCCCTTCCTCAGGCTTTAAATTGGACCCATGGGCCCTGCAGGACTGGGTGTGTTTCCAGCAATGAGCCACGAGGGGCGCTGCTGCTCAGCTTTGACATGCACGCACGGGGGGACGCTTGATGGGCTGTTCAAAGTTTATGCAAAGGCTTGCAGTATATGCAAGGGACCGGGCAAGTAATATATACACACACACACACACACACACAGGAGATGTTGATTCCACTGCATTAATGTAGAGGTGAGATGTCAGCATGAGGCCTGTCATCAAATTTGTCGTGTGTGTGTGTATTGTGCGTGTGTGAGAGAGGGAGAGATTGATGGAGAGACAGTCTAGGTGAGTGAGAGAGAGAGAGGGAGAGAGAGAGAGAGATGGAGAGACAGTCGAGGTGAGTGAGAGAGAGAGGGAGAGAGAGAGAGAGAGAGAGATGGAAAGACAGTCTAGGTGAGTGAGAGAGAGTGTGTGTTTGTGAGTGAGTGAGTGAGCAAGAGGAGAGAGAGAGTGTGTAAGAGAGTGAGTGAGAGAAAGAGAGAGGAGAGTGTGTGTGTGTGTGAGAGAGAGAGAGAGAGAGAGAGAGAGAGAGAGGTGGGGAGTGTGTGTGTGTGTGTGAGAGAGAGAGAGAGAGAGAGCGAGAGAGAGCGCGAGAGTAAGGGAGAGAGAGAGGGGAGGAGAGCTCCGTCTCTCCCGGTGCACTTGGCAGTCTAGTTGCGGGCTGCTGTGCTGTTGCTGTCGTGGCGTGGCTGGTCGCGCCAGGCGGGGGAACTTCACCACACTGGAGCCCGGAGTCCCACTCTCTCACCTGCGCAGTTCGGAGCTGCCATGGGTCTCTCGCCTGGAATTACTGTCCTAATCATCCTGCCGGCCTTTCTGCTGCACACCAGCGGCCTTTACATCGCCAGTAGCGTTGGTGAGTATACCGGGGCCGGTGTAACGTGCTCAGTGTTGTTGTTGTTGTTGTTGTTGTTGTTGTTGTTGTTATTGTTATTGTTGTTGCTGTTCCTCCGTCCTCCTCTCTCTCCCTTCTTATCCAGCAGGGATCTCCGCGCTCACTCACTGTGGGAAGTGGAGCTGAGGCGCGCGCACAGCTGCGCACCGCTGTCCTGCCCGGTCCCTGCTGTGCGCGCGCGCGCGCGTGTGTGTGTGTTTTGTGTGTTTATATTTCCTGTGCACTTCTTTGGGAAACAACGTTGCAGGACACCTCTGTAACTTCTGCGCGTCCCGCTGCGCCGCTTCCGGGGACTTACTTCTCCTCCCTGGACATGCGGCGCTGTGATGCTGCTCCCTCTCCCCGCGCAGGGGCGCGTGGTAGCCGGGGTGTGAAAGGGCACGGGCAGAGGTGCCGGTGCCGATGCCGGTGCCGATACCGATGCCGATGCCGGTGCCGGTGCTTGTGCCCGGGCTGTTTGCATGCAGGGAAGAAGCCAGCGAGGATCATATCCGATGCGGCCGTTGTTGTCGCATGTATCGATCCGTCACATAACGCTGGAGTCGGATGTCTCGTTATTGATCACACACATCATCAGATCAGCCCTTCACCATGGGAGCGGTTTGGTTTTATCAGTCACTAAAACTTTGGAGATCGGATACTACTGATGCATAATAATAATAATAATAATAATAATCCCAATAACAATAATAATAATGATTATAATCATAATAGTAATCGGAATAATATGTGCTCTTGCAGAGTAAATACAAGGTGATATCACAATTGAGTAGTGTGTGTGCGTGCGTTTGTGCGTGTGTGCGCGTGTGTGCGTGTGTGTGCGTGTGTGTGCGTGTGTGTGTGTGTGACGGGCCACCAGCACCTCCATATTGCACCTGTGTTGTCATTCCACTGCCACATGTGATGAAGCCAATAATGAGCCTGGACAGTCTCTAACGGTCAATCCTATATCTTGTCTTTAAAGCACATTATTATTATCATTACTATTATTGTTATTATTATCATCATCATCATCATCATTATATGATGCTGGGACGATCTCTCCCCGTCAGGTTTTTTTATAACCTGTATTTAGTTATAGAAATCATTTCTCTTCTGTCGGTGGCAAGACAGCTTGCGAAAGCCACAATTAGCACCTTTCCTGTGGATGGTGGAGAGGCTTGGAAGGTGTCAGGAGCTCGGCGCTCTCTCTGCTGAGGCTGCCGTTACCAAACGCTTTCTGCCGTGCACCAGGGTCGCCTCTGGGTTCATGGGTGGGGCTGTGACTGTGTGTGAAATGCTACTGTTTTGATTTATCATTGTTTTCCCCGCAACGCGAGTTACACTGCGGAATGTCTAATATCTTTCTAACCCCCCCCCCTTTTCCCCCCTGTTTTTTTCCATCCTCCTCTTCCTCACCCTCTGATTCCACATTCGCTCCACCACTCTCATTCCCCATGCCTCATCTAATATTCTCTCCTCCTGCACATTCCCACACCCGCACCCTTGTGCTCCCTCCCTCCTCTCACCTGCTCGCCCTGCACCTCCAAACTGTCCTGTTCCCAGACTCCCTGCAGCAAGTACTGGGGGAGTATGGACTGGTGAGGCCAATCAGTGTGGACGCAGAGGGCCGTTTCCTGTCGCACGCAGTCTCGGCTGAACATATGGCAGGGGGGCAGTCCCGTAGGCGCCGGAGGAGGGAGGTAGGAGCAGGCAACGATGAGTGGGAAGGACCGAGAGGAGCCGAGGAGGACCAAGAGCAAGTGGCCCGTCGGGAGAGACTTTACTACAACGTCACCGTCTTCGGCCGGGAGTTCCATCTGCGCCTGCGCCACAACACCAGGCTGGTGGCCCCCGGAGCCAAGATGGAGTGGCGCGATGACAGCGACAGCACCCGGCACTCTGAGGCCCTGCACGATGACTGCCTGTACGTGGGTGACATCACAGATACGCCAGGAGCCACTGTGGCCATCAGCAACTGTGACGGCCTGGTGAGTGAACCCCGCCGTGTTGTTACCTGTGCTGCCTTCGCTGTGTCGGTGGGAGTAAGAGAGGGGGGGGGGGGGGGGGGGAGTGGAATGGTGGGCGGGGGGAGTAAGAGGGGGGGGGGGAGTGTGAGATGAATGTGTGAGTTGGCCCCCTGCCACTGTCCCCGCTGAGTCTCTCTGTTTGACCCCAGAGTTCAGGGAGTCGTCTCCTTGTCACCCTCTAAAATGGTTGTGCTCTGACTCATAACCCCGAGTCATGTTCTCATCCCTCTGTCCTCCCCCGGCCTTTTCACTTCACTCCCGTAAAGAGGGGAGGAGTGGTCATAAAAACAACACAGTGATGCTTCACAGATATTCTCAGTGTGTATGACTTCATCTCAGCACAATGTTTCCAGAATCACATTCAGCTTGTTTGTGCTGAGTTTGATCAAATGTCGATGGACAATCATTTTTGCTCATCTTTGATCAGACTGAGGTCATCGATCCAGTGTAGATTCCACAGACTTGTTGTTTTTATGAAGGATGATGGTGTCATGATTTAGGCTGAAGCTTACAAACAACACTATTTCATCATTCCATCAGTTATTACATGAACTGACTCATCCTTACATTTGAACTAATGTTTTCATAACTACTTGAGAATAGTTGATAATGCTGTGTCGCCATAACAGCCTCAGCCCCTGCAGGTATTCATATCAGCTGTCAACTCTATAATAGTAATAATTGAACAAATGGATGTGAAATACATCTTTTATCTAACAAATCGAATTGATCAATTAGATATCAATGTCTAGCAATATCTAATTGTATTGACAGTCATTGTTCAATAGAAAAATGTCTATGGATGACCACAGAGGTAGGCCGTTTTACAATGATAACAATAATGTAAAATCTAATTGTAATGGCTGTAATAATGATCCATGTCAGTTTTGCCAGAATATGAAAATGAAAATAACAATACATTCAGTTGTCTTTGCTTTTTTAAAACAGCCTCTGTCAAATGGAAAGAGACGTCAAACTGAACAAAACAAACATCCCCTGCTCTAACACACAGCTTAAGTACACTGGGGGCAATTTGGGGTTCTTCATCACAACCAAGTCCACCTCAACATGCAGACTGCAGGAGTCGGCGTTCAAACCCATGGTGTGTTTGGTTTTGGAGAGGCCGGCTGTCGGCAGCAGAGAAAAGTGAGATGTAGAGGACAGGATGAGCGGATTGAGACGAGTACCTGAGGAATAGGTGGAGGGGGCATGTGTGAGAGAGGAGCCTCGGGGCGGAGGAGAAAATGCCAGGAAATAGAAGTGAAAATTGGCAAAGGCTACGTATGGGGAATGATAAGACAGGGCGATGGGGGGGGGGGGGGGTACGGGGGGGGGGGGGGGGGGGGGTACGAGGAGGGGGCTCATTAGGAAAAGTGTTCATTAGTCAAGCTGATCAGCCTGCCATTGGAGCTGAGTAGCAGCAACTGGATCCGTTTAGGGTCGAGGACGCTGGGGACTGAGTGAGCAGCTGAGAGAGCAGGCAGGGAGCCAGGACAGCGCAGGCCTGACATGCCCACTTAGGCTGACATCAGTCAGCAGTAACTCTGCTGCTGCTGCTGCTGCTGTTCACTCCACTGGGTCATTCCAGGGCCCTAAGCAAAGAAAACTGAATGTCAGAGTGGAGCTGGTCCCAGACATACAGCTCTTCACTGGGCAGGACCGGTCACTGGCTTTGGAGGCGGCTGACTGAGCCGCCTGGCAGGCGGAGATTTTAAAAGACACGTGCACGTGTGCCCACATCCGTCTGGAAAAGATGCATGCTCACGTATGCGCGTGTCTGTTACTGTGTTGTTTGTATCATCATTTACATAAACCCGGGCGGACAGGCTGTCTTTTGATTATTATCCGTCTTATTATCCAACCTGGTCTCTTGATCAAAACCGAACCAAATTGGTCACATGACACATGCATTTGGAAGCCACTAATTCGGTTCATGGAGTGTTGCTGGGCTGTCATTACTCCATCATTGCTTTCACCGTTTTAGTTCCTGAACTGTGGAACAGTGTCTCCTTCACTACCAGTTCAGATGAGTCTGCACCATATTTTAGAAATATTCAAAAAAGTTCATCCAAGTTGCCATTCTAACTTTACCACGCACACATTCTTTTCAATTTCATATCAGTGAGTTCTATTGTTATCTTTATTCTCATCTTTACACCAGTTATCTGGAACATACTACTTTTCCACTATTCCATAATCAACTACGTTTTTCAAAGCAGAAAAAAAAGTAATTTTTTTTTCTGTTAAAGGTGTCGTACTGTGGGTTTTCTAATCAAACCTGCCAGGCTAAAACGATTTTGCAGAAATTGATATAAAAAATACATTATTGGTATACTTATGTATTATCTCTGAGCCACTGAAACAAAAGCAGAAAAAAAACCCATTCAATAATCTCATTAGCCGTGTCCACTTGTATTAAACTTCCCTCTCCACCCTCGACCAGCTCATGTCACAGCCGATCACTTCTTACATCCTCCTCACACAGACCAAGAAACACGGCCACGTTCTACCAGCTCCCTCCCAGACTCCAGCCCACCCACGCCCCACTGTGCCCACCTCCTCAGTGACCCAGACACCTGGGATATACAGCCTCTCATGCCCCCGTGTTCCCGTTTTACAGCGGAGAATATCACGCTGGCCCACATCCAGCCGGTGTGATGACGGGAAGGAGGGAAAGAGCCAGGAAAGGGGCAGACAGAGTTCAAACCAAAATTCCAAAAGAATAAAAAAATATGTTAATTAGCAGGCAGAGGATGGGCGGGGTTAAGAGGGTCTAGATTTTAAGAAATAACTCAATAACGAAGCGAGGAAAAACATGTTTGAGTGAACAAATCACCTTGGGAAGGGCTTGGATTTCTGTGACCAGGAGCTGTGATCAGCTGTTTATTTCTCTATATGGCTGCACAGTACAAGAAGGTGTGTGTGTGTTTGTGTGTGTGTGTGTGTGTGTGTGTGTGTGTGTGCGTGTGCGTGCGTGCGTGCGCACACACGCATGTGTGCTTTACAGGTGCTGGGCAAAATGAATATAAACTGCAGCTGAGACATGTGGAGTAGCAGAATGGGGCTTTACCTGAATCAGACATCATAATTACTCATAAACAGGAACTTCTGTTAGTGGGTAAATATTTATTCATACGTACGCCCAGGCTTCGGATGTTTTCTTTTGACTTTTATTGAATTGAATTGAAATACTTTACTTTACATTTCCTTATTGCTTATTATTCAAGTGTATGAAACACAGAGAAATGCAGGGCTGTGCTCTGACCTCAGCGGTGGTCCCTCTCTCAGCCTCACCCACAGTGTTTGCTCGGAGATGTGTTGCCCTGGATTTGTGCACATGTGGGTGTGAGGTCGGTTGCGATCGCGCGCGCGTGCGTGTGTGTGTGTGTTTTTGGGATCTTATGTGGAATGTTGTCTCTCGGCTCAGGTCGGACCAGAGGAGACACGGAGACAGAAGAGTCTTGATATTTAAATGATTTTTTGTATTTGTCATCACCAGATTCTGAGGGTGTGACAAAGGAAGGCACTGTTCGAGAGATACGTTACATTTCATCAATATCCATCATGACTTTAAATCTCTTTACTTCCTCAAAAGTTTATTCAGTTTTATTCTACAAATACAATTTTGTTGTTGTTTTCATTTGAGTTGTTAGTGTCATCTCATCAAACCGTTATTATCTCTCTCTCTCTCCCTCATTCTGAGGTCACAGCTGCCATTGTCTTCTTTGTGTATGTAGTTACCATGGTTACAGATGTCACTGTGCTCTGCAGAAGAACACAGCGACTCACCTCAGTGAGTCCAGTTAGTTTACAAACTCTAATCAAAACCGATCTATCTATCTACAATATCTATCTATCTATCTGCAGTATCGATCTATCTATCTACAGTATCTACAGTACCTATCTACCCATCTATCTATCTATCTATCTATCTATCTATCTATCTATCTATCTATCTACAATATCTATCTATCTATCTATCTATCTACAGTATCTACAGTACCTATCTACCCATCTACCTATCTATCTATCTATCTATCAACAGTATATATCTATCTATCTATCTACATTATCTATCTCTCTATCTACAGTATCTATACATCTGTACATCTATTTAAATATCTATTTATCTTTACACCTACTGTCTCTCTCTATTTTTACATCTATCTACCTCTTGATAAAATGAAGGATCTTGATCAGATCTTCTGAGAGACAAAACTGAATAACTTTCTAGACAGAAAGTTCCCTCGTTTTGTACAGACTGTTGACCAACGGGTGTAAATGTCTGTAGTGTAGCAGGATGAGACAGGCTCATGTCTCTGTCTTCAGCGTGAGGCCTCCCGTCTTCCTGCTGGGCCTGAGATAATCAGGGGGGGCTCTGACAAATGGCAGGACAGCTTCAGGTTACCGTGGGAACAGAAGGTCACGCAGGTCTTTGGAGCCGCGCAGGCTGGAAATGAGATCCGTCTGGATGAGGGGTGGTCCTCACGTTTGTGACGGAGGAAGTGTTTTTACCTGTCATCTCGCCTTCCGCGCTTAAAATCCAGGTGGACCCACACACCTGGACCACGAGACCCTCTGCGGTAAACACACCTCACAGCCGCAGACCTGCGGCAGAGGCAGCCACGAAGACAGGACTATCTTTACCTCGCTGCATGACAAAAAAAGCTGTGCACACGTTTCTCTTATTGTCTCCGCCCCTCGCTCCTCGCGCTCCTTTCCCTCTCCCCGTCTCCTGGCCGGCAGCGCTAGCAGCAAGCGGGAGAGCTCTCCTAATGATGGTATTAAAAGAGTCAGGAAAATGACAGAGAAAGAGAGAGAATGTGGCAGACGGCTTTTTTGCTCCCCGACACCCACAGATTCTCAGCTCTGGCAGGAATAAAAATAAAAATAAATAAATAAATAAATAAATAAAAGAAGAAAGAGACGGTGTTTCTTTAGTGATCAGCCTTTGTCTGTTTTTAGCAGCAGCTCTTCTCCAGAGCAGGGATCAGACACGTGGTGTTGAGGGTTAACGCTGTTGCCCTGCTGAAAAGTTTTACAGGCAGGGAGCCGGAACCAGGAGACGCTTCAGACTCGTCACTAAGCGCGAGCGTCATCTTCTGTCGGCAGGTAATTAGACCGGATTCCTGCACAGATGTTGCCCTCCGTGTATATTCCGATGTGCCGTGTTTATGTATGGCCGCGTGCCTCCCTGCTCCGTGCATGCGTGTTGTGTGCGCGCAGCAGGAGCGCTCCGACGTGGCGCTTGTTGTTTTGTCACTTTCATTGAAAACAACCCGCCATCAGCAGTGAGGAAGAAATGCCAAGGCGGTGACAGCAGCGTTGTTTCTTTCTTTCCTGTGGGCGGGCGTTCGGGAGGCAGCGCCGTGGCTGTTGTTATTGTAATACCACTAAAATTAGAGACGTCTTAAAGTTGCTAAACACCATAAAGCCGTTGAATGCACGCACGGCGCCGCGCAGCAGAGAACCGGACCACGCGTGAGCGTGTTGACAGAGCGGCGGGCCGATTACAGCGATAGCCCCAGAAATACACTAAACGCCAGCGACACGGGCACTTGCACCAGCCATGCCCCCGGAATGGGCTCAGTCATTACCTCCACATTAGGAGTCAATAGGAAGGAAGGGGGCCACTCTGGGCTGAGGCGACCCATCCATCCATCCATCCATCCATCCATCCATCCATCCATCCATCCATCCATCCTTCCATTCGTCCATCCATCCGAGCCTGACAGCTCAGCTTGGTCAGGCGTGGCGGCTCTCCGGGCCCTACACTGTGTTATTCCACCTCGGGTCACACGATAAGCAGCTCTCAACTGTAATCAGCTCAAATTGAAATGATGACATCAATTACTGCGCGGCGCGCAGCTGTTATTGACCCCGTCCCTCACTGGCTGTATGGAGGTGTGTGTGTGTGTGTGTGTGTGTGTGTGTGTGTGTGTGTGTGTGTGTGTGTGTGTGTGTGTGTGTGTGTGTGTGTGTGTGTGTGTGTGTGTGGGGAGAGAGAGAGAAAAAAATAACAGTGGAGTAGTGAGGGTGGAGGAGGATCTGCAGGGCCGGAGGGAGGGCCGGGTGTCAAAAGGCCAGACTGCTGAGGCATGGTATGAATGGAGAGACGGAGAGAGAGAGGGCAGAGAAACGTGTTCTCAGTATCTGATTGCAGGTTCCACCCTGCAGTGTAGCTCCACTCAAACATACAATTACTCAATCTAGAGCTATTATCAGACAGAGAGAGAAATAGAGGAAGAGGCGGGAGTCAGACGGAGCGATCCCATTCTGAGGAACGCCGCACACAGAGCAAAAGAGTGCTTTTACCAGAGCTGTGATTACTGCCGCTCACTCAGTGCACTTAACCAGCTCCCTCGCCTCGCCCCCCCTCCGCCCCCCGCCCCCCCGCTCTCTGTCACTCACAGAGTGCCGGCTGAGAGCACACGTATTGTTTGAGTGGCTGAAATAACAGCATTCATGTGAGGGGAGGGAGGGAAAAAAATGAGAGCGGTGGAACCCCGATGATTACAGGGAAACACCTCCTCATGCTATGATTACAGCAGCTCGTTTTCATCTGATACTATAATCATCTGAAGCGCGGTGGAGATTTGTATCTGGGCTGTCACGGTGAAATGTAAACGTCCCGGCCCACTTGATCCAGACGCTAAGATCTAAGGTTTTTTTTTTTAATTTACGGCGGCGATAACCAGTGAATCGTTGATCTTGATTCATCTCGGTGTTGAGACGTGAGCAGGGACGTTCCGTTTGCTGCGGAGATGACACCGAAGAATGGGGCCGGAGGTTTGTTGAGGTAAGGTAGGCGGAGCACGTTATCCTGCAAGGCTCTTTCGAGGGTCACGAGGTGGTTCTACAGAGGCCAGCTCTTTATTCAGCGAGCTGCTGATTCAAAGCTCGATTCACGGTTGCATGTCATTCCAAGGTTTATTCCTATAAAGCAACACGTCATTGAATACATCCTCCACTGAATCGCAAAACCTGTACTTCTCCGCGGTGAGTGTCAGCCGCGGCCACTCTCTCGCAGCTGGCCACGCCCTCACACTCGCCACTTCCAAACACAGTGACACAAACTCTACACAATCCCTTCGTTCGGTGTACGTACGGACTGGAAATCGGGACCGGTGCCGAGTGCCAACGGAAAACCAAATCATCCGTTTCCTACAGAATCGATGGAAACATGATAAGTGATGTGACATCGAATAGAACAGGCCCGGTTGGACTTCAGTCCCCACCACCACCACCACCACCACCACAAGTCAGTCAGCCAGTCAGTCAATCAGCCGAGCAGCCCCGCAGGCCACAGGGTCGTGCAGGAAACTGATCGATGATTGCCACGTCAGCGCTTCTCTGGCAACCAGGACTCAGCAGCCTCGTTGTAAGATCTTGCAAACAGGATGAGACAAAGCATTGTCCCCAATGTGTCTCAGCACCGTAGCAAGCCCTCCAGTCAGCCCCGCCCACTGCGGAGCCACTCCACGCTCTGCGGTGGACACGCCTCCGCCTTCCCCTGCCAATGGCTGCACACAGCCAGGTGGCTCCACGTGAACCCTCACAGCTTCCACTCGTCTGGAAGTTTTTGCCCCACGTAATCCTGCGAAATAAAAACACAACAAGGGAGGTAACAGGAGACGGAGAGGAGGGAGGGGGGAGGTAAGGCGGAAGAAAGCAGAAGTAACTCAAAGGGGGGGGAGGTGGAATCTTAATGCGCTCAAACCTGAGGAGAGCAGCAGCAGCAGCAGCAGCAGCAGCAGCAGCAGCAGCAGCCACATCACGACCGTCACCACCTGCGCTGCGCTCACACTTTCCTCGATGAGCATGAAGAATTTGCTTTTCATTGTCTCTCCGTCTAAACCGAAGCGACTTTCCTGGATTTAGAAAACACTCTCCTGCGCAAGGGCATCGCTGAACGCCGCTCGCAGTCTAAAAATATGTGCGCGTTTTACCCTCGCTTGATCTAATTACTTGCATTTGTTCTTCCTCTGGGCGGATTTGTTTAGCTGTCTGCTTTGTGTTTTCTGTTTGCATGTTCCTTAATGCAGCAGCGCCTGCCCGTCTGTCTGCATATACAGTATCTATGGTCGGAACTCGTTTTCCTCGCTGCAGCTAAGCAGCAAGAATCGCACCTCATAACAGAACCTCACACCCTCCTCATCCTACTAAGGCTGCCTGTTTTTGTTTGCTGCAATAGAGAAATAATCACTTTTCCTCCCCCTGTGTATCGTGTTTGGGGATTTGTTTTTGTTTTTTTTTGGCCTGTGCACCGCGACCATGGGAATTATTAGTGTAGCAGCGTATGTAGTATATTATATAATAATATATTGCATTCTAATAACTGGCTCTGTGGGGGCTGGAGGGAAGCAGCAGAAACAAAGAAACACATCTAGCACTTTGATCACGGCGACTGATCGTCTGCCAGTGTGCACAAGGAAAGCTTTGGATTCTGCCGTACAATTATGTCATCGCTTTGCCAAGATCTAATGGAGCCTTTGAGATGACCTCGCCAATATACACCATGAGATGGAGTTACTGTACAGTCAGGCCTCCGAGGTGAGGTGGCTGCATCCTTTAAACCAGGGACGGGATTCAGCGACAAGGTGGAGACGAAAAGGAAGAAAACATGTTTAACTCACCTCTAAAGGTGGCCACTTGAAATGGGAGTCCGTGGGGATCGACTCACTTCTGGAGCCGGCCTCATGTGGCCGCCCCTGCGAACTGCACGTTTTTCCACCTCCATGTTAGATTCATACCTCAGCCCCAGAGGTTGCTGCTTGGTCAGTGCTAGAACAGGTGCAGTGGAGTCTCATCACTGTCCTCTGTTGTTCTCACCCGGTCTCTTGTGATTGGTCCACTCTTCCCAGCAGAGGTGGGAAGTGTCCCGTCCCGTGATGCGTCTGCGACAGCAACTTCAGCTCAAACGGGAGATTTGGAGAGTGAAAATGATTAGGTGTCTCACTGGCCTCTGAGAAAGGGTTTGTGGAATGTTGGCATTTTTACATAGAACCACATATGTACACATAAGGCCAATGCAACCCACTGAAGAGTGGAAAAACCTTGGAAAAACTCCTTTAAAAAAATGTGGCTGGAAAGATGTCTGGATTTGTGCCCTGATACTTTGCTGAGTCCTGCTCACACACAGACAGGATGATTATCCCAATAAAGGGAATTCACAACGCTTCACTTATTGTGAGTCTTTCTTTTTATGACGTGTGGTAAAATTGCATAATACCTCGACACTAATGGAATTTTTCCATCATGTTTATAAGGGTCGCTATGTGTCAGCCAGCTGTTCAGTTTTCCCAAGACTCGGATTCCAGCCGTTGTATTGTCTTTGCTCTTCTGAAGTGTCCTTGAGCAGAGGTCCTTACCAGCCCCGAGCCGCTGCGTGTAGCCAGCTCTGACCCCTGACCCTGCTCGAAAGAGGAGAGAAAAGCCCCGGCGGGGATCAATAAAGAACCATGTTTATGATAAGCGCTTTCCTACTGCGCAGTGTACGTTAGCGTGTTTGTGTATAAGTGTATTATAGCGCACAATGTGTGTGTGTGTGTGTGTGTGTGGTGTCATTGCTGTGGTTTATGCTTCAAGCACTCAGCCATGAAAGAGTAAGTGTCTGTTATTGGTTTGCTTTTATTGCTGGAGTCAAAATTGTGCATCCTCATTTGTAGCTACTATCATCTCTCTCCGTCTTTCCCCCTCTCTCTCTCCCTCTCTCTCTCTCACACACACACACACACACACACACACACACACGTACACACACTCATATACAGACACCCACAGCCTCTCTTACATTGCATTGATTGACAGCATCACTTGGAACACAGTGGCTGTGTTTTTTCCTCCTCGGCAGCTAATCCCCGCCTCTCTGTTTCACACACACTGACACTCAGACACAGACACACCAGGGAGAGGGGACTTATTGTCAGGTTGTGCTCTATCACCACATTTCATTTCTAATCCTCATTCTCTCCTTCGTTCCACACACACACACACACACACACACACACACACACACACACACACACACAAAACCACCTCCACACAAACTGTCCCAAAGCTGGTATCCACAACACGGGTGCCCATCACGGACAAGTCAGTGGTGAAGACAGGTCGCGGGGTGAGGATGGAGGGAGGAGGTCGGATGTGAGGCAGAGGAAAAGAGGAGCGCAGACGAAAGGTGGGCGAGAGCAGGAAGGGATGCTCTTCCTCCTCTCGTTTCCTCCCCTCCCTCAGCAGCAGCAGCAGCAGCAGCAGCAGCAGCAGCAGCAGCAGCGGGGTGTATGTGTGGTCGCAGGGCGGGTGTGGCTGCAGCAGACTCGGATGTGATGTGACAGGGCCCTCCCCTCTGTCCTTTTTGCTGTTGTGTGACAGCATGAAGCTGCCATCCACCTCCACCTCTCTCCCACTCCGTCTCCTCCTTCCTCTCACCGGACCGGGGGGAGGGGGGTGGGGGGGTGGGGGGTGGAGGAGGAAAGGGGGACGGACGCAGCTTTGCCGTGCTTCCTCTCAAACTGCCTGTCTCTGTGCGCAGGGTGTGTGTGTGTGTGTGTGTGTGTGTGTGTGTGTGTGTGTGGATAAAGCACTTTATACTTTTCTAAGGCGCACATTCGTCTGCAGTCGAAATGCATTGATGATATTTATAGCAGGAGGAACATGCGCACACGTAGGGTTCTGCTCTCGTGAGTGCATGACTTGACCTCGGCTGCAGGAGGAATATTGAGATTCTAACGCGCGTGCCTCTCGGATACAGCGCGAAGATAACGGACCGGTGCATGTACATCTGTTACTTGCTGCCCTTTTCTGCCGCTATGCCGTGTTTTGGACGAGGTCTGAATCCAGTGTTGTCGCACACCTTGGTGGGCTTTCACTTTCAATTTCTGTCACGCTGAGATCCCAAATGTCACCACTTGTTGTACCTCTGGCACACTGTATCACTTGTGCCACGGAGAACTCTCACACACACACACACACACACTCGCCATTGTTGACTGCGCTAAAGTCTTTGGACACAAAGCCCCAGCTAAGTTGGTTTAACTCCGTCTCACATGACGGCTCCTCCAGCGCTGGCAGAGGACGAGGCCTCGCGGATCCATCACGTCAGTCCGTAGCTGCTCACTTTGGTTCCCGCTGCGTCGAGCTCCAGCCAAAAATAATGAACAGTTCCTCCCCGAAAGTCACGCTCCCGGTGATTGTGGTCTGCTGCAGCCAGTGGGACGGTCAACACGGTTCTCCTCCTCTCCTCTCTCCTTTCCTGGAATGTTTTGTCTGTCTATGGCAAATGACCTCATAGAAATGGGAAACGAGTCATCCCACGTGTTTGGCAGCTTGAAGTGTACATTTGGAATAACAGGGATTTAGAGTCAAGGATTGAACATGCGTCAGTGGCAAATGGGGGATGCATCATATACTGTGCAAGTATCAGCCCTTCTAGTTTAGTGGCTCCCCTATCTTTATTGCATTTCATTGTAAAGACACTATTCCATGACCTCACGTGGATGCTTTCCCGTAATATTCTTTTTGAATTGTCCCCACTCACTCTTGAATTCTCTCTGCCTCTGTACAGATGCGTTTTCCTGCACCAACGCTCTGTTTTTCACCTCGGAGTCCGACTCCTCGCTCTCAGGCTACTTGCTCACGCTAGTTGCCAGACATTTCTTTGTTGGCCCAACATCATACCTGGCTTTTTATTGGTCGAGGGATTTTTGGCTCGGCGAGTTGCAGAAATCCGAGTGCAGAAGTTACATGAGGCCACGGAAGCAGCCCGAGCAGCTGGAGGAGAGGGAAACTGCTTTGAAGTGGATTCCCAGGAATCCTGTTTCCTGGAATTAACCGTTGACCGTACAGGTGTGTTTACAAGTTTCACCTTCTGTAACACTAAGGCTCCATTTACACCCGGCTTTCAAATGCGCGTTTAGTCACCAGGACGTTATCATATAACTCTAGACCTCCCGAAAGAAGGCGTTTACATCTCAAAGCACACCGAGGATGGATTATGATCCAATCTCCCAAGCAATTGAGAAGGTGGTTTGTGGGGTCTTCATGAAGGTTGAACACCATGTCAACAGATTGGCCAACCTCGGCCTGTGGCTCAGGCTCTCCTCTGCCGGGCCCGGTGTTCCTGCTTGTTGACGGTGGCTTGTTCCCTGCTTCGATAAGCAAAGGGAAATCCATAAAATAGCTAAAGCTCAGAAGCGGCCAACAACCTTTCATTCACCGGGCGTTGCCCTTGTTTTGTTCCAAACCAGTCCGAAGGTATTTATATTTCACTTTAAAGCAACCGTATAGGTCCGAAGTGCTGCAGAGGAGAACGACATCAAATGCCCGGCGCTCATGCAGAATGAAAAACATTTGAATATAAATAAAACAGGTTAGAAGGCCTAAAGCATGAGTAAGCATTGTTGAGTGGTACACACCCGAGAAAAGCATATGGCGGTGCCGCCTGCTGCCAGAGTGGCTCCTCCTGCTGCCATCCAATCACAATGAACGCAGGTGTCGATGAGGCCTGTTTGAGACCCAAAGCAATAACGTTCGCCACAGCAATGAAGGTCTGAAAGAGGCTTTGATCGATGCACTGGCCTCAGATCTAGAGACGTTTGCTGTTCGTCTGGCACTTCACTGGAGGGTTGCAGCCATTGATATTCGTTCATCCTCAAATTCCAGTAAATGTGTTTTCCTATAATATCTGGCGGTGAGTGCGGCACATATCTTTTTGAGGGCGTGACCTCCCCTCTAGCGCTGCCGTGGCTGCGTTGGCCCGTCTCCACAACCACGCCGTGCTAAACTTGTGTGGTCGGCGTGGTCAAGGGGTGTTCTCACTTTTTGGGTCGACCGCATTGACCGGACAGCTTTCCCGTGTGCCGAGAGCCCGTGGACGTCATCACTGTTCCTTCACGTCAGTGTCACAGATGTATTCTGTGTCGTTTTTGTGTGGCTGTATCATGCCGGGGCCAAATGTACTGTGGGGTCGACCCAGGGCAGTGAATGGAGATCCAGATCCCTTTTGTCAGATGTACCCCACAATGCTCACGCTGGTCGATGAATGGATGAACGGGTCTGTAGGGGTGGGCCTCACTCACCTGACAGCCATTTGCTGCTCGATTGACTCCTTAATAAGACGGAGTCATTCAGCGCTGACGTGTCGATTTAATGTCAGGTTCAGTGCAGCAATGAAATCCAGTCAGCGTCTCATAATCCCGAAAAAAATGAAAAAAGCCTCTCGAATAGTTTCACAACATGACTCAACACAATCGGCTCTAAAATTGTCTGGAAGTGTTTCGTGGGATTCCGTATTACTCACACTAGTCGTGGTAGTAGCGTTGCAGTAGGGCTGTCACTTCCATGCCGTTCCCTGCCAAAGCGGTGCAGTTGGAAAGCAACGCGTCTGCAGATGAAGGTGACCGGAGCTCCGGCTGATCACCAGGTGAGGCAGAAGTTTTGCGGAGGCCCCTCAGGAGGAGCTTTGCATCGAGGCAGTGCACTGAGAGCAAGAGGGATTTGTTTTCATGTTCTTGGAGGCTTTTCGTTTTTTTACTGAAGTCTACTTTTTCTTTGTCTGGGAGACGGAGGGAGGGAGGGAGGGAGGGAGGGAGGGAAGCTGCTCAGCTTGGGTTGATATTTTGAACTGGAGCACTCCCTGTCTGCTGTTTCTCCCTCCTCCACAACCCATCCATCTTTATCTCCCTTTTGCTCTCTCCACAGCCCCTGCCCACTTATACACTCGCACACACACACACATGCACGCATTGCATCTTCTCCTGTGCATAGAGGTCATCACCCCTGCTGTGCCACAAGCTGTTGTTGCCTTACACTGACTACTCTACCTGCTAATATGACCAGCAAGCTCAGTTTATCATGTTACTCTCAAGGTCTGCATGAGGGAAATGACTCACGCGCACACACACACACACACACACACACACACACACACACACACACACACACACACACACACACACACACACACACCCTTACGGCTTTAATCTTGTTGTGGAAAAAGCAAATTCAATCCAAAAAGATGAAATGTACTGAACAACAGAACCAGCACACAGACTGATATTTATCATCTTTGTATTAAGGTGAATCGCCCTGATGTGTTTTCTGTTGATAAAATCTATGATATCTAACAATCAGTGTTTTCTGCATTACGCTATGACAGATAAAACAGTTGTCTATATTTAGTGCAAATCAGCATAAGAGTACAGGTATGAAGTTGCAGACAAGTAAAGCAGTATGCCCAGTGCATACATTTCGAGGGTCCTAAAGGCATTGCAGGGGTTTTACGAAACAATCAAAACACAGTATAGTAATTGTACCACTGTTTATACCTGATGCATCATTCCATTATGTGGGATCCAGAATGTTGGGATGAAAACTGAAGAGCGAGGGCGGTGTTTGTTAAAAATGCTGCCATTGCAAATTCTGCTCCACTGTGTTGCTCTGAAGGTGCGGGCTCTTGTTTGCTTCTTTGTTTGTTTTGTTTATTATTTGTTTATTTATTTGTTTTTGGTGGCTGTCTTTCACTCTTCCTGCTCGGCTGATGCAGTTCTGCGCCTCTCACGTGAAGGTTTAGCGATCAGGCTGTAAATGTCCAAACAAACGATTGAAAATAAACGTTGTCATGACGACATGGGAGCTTTCCATTGACTCTGACGTAGAGTTGCTCGTTGTTTTTTTTTGGACGGCCTCTGATTTCAGCCGAAATATGATGACGAGGATCTCTGAGCTGTGATTGTTTACCCTTTATTTTCTCTCCAGCGCTGCCGGACATTGCTGTTGACTTTTTGAGGCGGCTGCTTCTGAAGCTCATCTCTCAGTGTCTACAGGAGGAGGGGGCGGGCGAGGCGGGGGCTGGGGGGCGGGGGGGCGCTGGGGGGGGGGGGGGATTTGGTTAGG
>JAFBJT010108875.1:29208-46708 GCA_016785325.1 Chascanopsetta lugubris
GGCGTTTTTAAGATACATGTCGACTGATTCAATCCATTTCAATTTTGATGCAGAGTACTTTCATTAACTTCACAACTGTACTGGGGAAACATTTGGTGTTGTCATGTTGACATGATTTGACCGGTTGCATATGGCCCCTGAACTGAATAGATATTGACAGCCCTGCTCTGAATTCCACGGTAAACATTTCAGTTGGAGGCAAAACACGCGTGGTACGGCTGGTGGGGGATTTCCCTTTAATCCCTCATATGTGACAGAGGTGTAGAAGAGTGATGCAATGATTTGTGACTAATAAATAACTAGGAAGAGGCATCCGTGCACACACATACACACACACACGCACGCACACGCACATGCACAGCTTTGAGACGCCTTGACAGTTATATATTTGTGTGACTCAGTGGCGGAGAGGCATGAAATCATGATGTGAGAAAAACAAAACAAATAAGTGTGCATTTCTCGTGTGTTTATTTGAGTGTAAATGTCTTTGGAACAGTGGGTGTTGGTTTATGAGGGTGCGACGACAAACATGTGTACAACATCCCCGTGTCTCCCGCTTTGTTCTGTCCCTCAGCTTGATGGATCCAAATATTCCAAGTCTGTTTGATACGTGAAGAGGACAACAATCTTTCTGTCTCTCACTCTCTCTCTCACACACACACACACACACACACACACACTCACACACACACACACCTCTCTAGGCAGCGAGTGAAGCTCGGAGCATGCCTGGGAATATTTTTTCTCAATTTGTGTCTGAGTGCTGTGGATGCATGGCTGCTGGCGGAGGCCCTCCTTTGTCATGGAAACACCAATTTTTAATCTCGAGTCCTTAAAGCGATGAAATCAAGCCTCTCACACCGGCCAAGTAACACACCGACGAGCACAGGCACCTTTGTGTGTCGATGCATCTGAAATGTCTGTCACCGCACGCGTGTTTTAATAAAAGCAGACGTGTGTAGAAAGGCGGAATGTGACGAGCCGAGATGCGGAGGATCAAACAGCTAACACGTCGAGAACGTGTGGATCTGTTAAAGATAAAGTGTTAACTGACACCTGCAAATGAATAAAGCTTCATTCAAGGCAAAATGGACACACACAAAAAAAAAAATGAAGGACAGAAAAGAATATGTCAGTTCAGCGGAGCCTTTACATGCAGTTGTTATAAAAAGATCCTGGAGATCACGCTGTGTCCTTGATTATGACATTTTTGACGGGAAGACGGCGACCATGTAGACTTTTGGCCACACCCAGTTTCTACATTTTCACAGGCGGCTCCGACGGTATCCCTGGCTACCACTGGTAACCTTGGTGATACCGGTGGAGATATGCTGCAGTCAGTGGGCGTAGCCAGGGCGTGATATGAAAGCATAGATGGAGCCGTGTGTGTGTGTGTGTGCGCGCGCATGTGTGTGTGTGTGTGCCTGAGATCCTGAGAGCAGCCTCTGCCAGAGCCTTCATTTTGACGTATCCTTTGATGACGGCATTGGCATTCGAGCAGCCACACATGGGAGAGAGAGAGGGGGAGAGAGGGGGGGAGAGAGAGCGAGAGAGGGAGTGGGGCAGGGGGAGAGATCGAGGGAAAGCTGTGAAATATGAAACAAGAGCATCTAAGTTCAGGTACACCCTTGCATAAACATCTATTAATTAAGTCTGGAAGCCGGCGGCTCATAAGAGAAGAGGCTGAAGTGTCTTTAGAGTTTATATACTTCTGTTAAATAAACTGTGGTGTGTGTGTGTGTGTGTGTGTCGGGGGGGGGGGGGGGGGGGGGGGGGGGGGGGGGGGGGGGGGGGGGTGAGGCCAACAAACCAGGACCAGCCCCTCTCCGTGTGATTTATGGCCACATAATTGTGCTTCATCAACAGTATCTCTGCTGCAACGCGGCTACACCTCCTCCGCACGGCCACTAGTTCTGTATTTGCGAGGCTATTAGGATCAGCTAATGAGCGAATCAATAGAGAAATTAGCATTTCCAACTCCGTAAAGCGACCGTGGATGCACTTTTGCGGTGGCCTGCTCCTCGGGGCATAATGGATGAGATGGGTCCTCGAGTTCGTTCGGCTCGTTCGCTCCGATTCCACGCGGCAGCGTCCGTGCCGCGGTTCTTGCCTCCTCCCCGATCCTTCGCTCGGCCTCGTTTCTCTCTCGCTCGCGCCGCAAAAATACTCTGGGTGAAGGGAGTGAAACAGACACTCTCCGTCTCCCGCCCTAATCCGACACATTCCTGCCTTTTAATGTGCCTAATCCCCCCGCCGTGTTATCTCAGGCTAATGTGCGAGGAGCGCGGGAGATGCACTCGCGGGCTGAAGCCAGCGGCTTCCCAGAGAGGGTTGAGGCGGAGGCCAGCGATGTTCACTCGTCTGTCCAACACTGTCTGTCCTCCGCCCGAGACAGAGACAGCCTCCCTCGGCCGGGGCCCGTCTTCATCAACACATTAGCGATATGCTGCGGCCAGCGTTTTCCCCACGTACTGCAACAAAACACAGACGGCGTCCCGAGACGGAGGGGATGGAGGGGAGGAGGGAGGGAGGAGGGGCGGAGGAGGAGGAGGTGTGAGAAACATGACTACAGACAATATGTAGACGACTCGGTCGCCACTCCGCCTTTGTTTTACCTCGTTCTCAACTCCTCTCCTCTCTTTGCTTCCTCTCCCGTCCCTCCCACCTCAGCCCCCAGAGGAACGGGTCATTACTGAATCCCCCCCTGAGGTTCTTCATAATCAAATATTTGACCTAATGAAGGGATTTAATTACTGGTTGCCCAGCACTGACGGTGTCGGATTACTGCCCCCCCCTCCCACCCCTCCTTTTCATTTTCTCTGCAATTTATCACTATCATGACAGCGAAGGTGTGTAGCTGACTTGTGTGTGTGTGTGTGTGTGTGTGTGTGTGTGTGTGTGTGTGTGTGTGTGTGTGTGCAATGTGTGTGAAGATGTTCTTTGAAGCAGCACGTGGACGAGAGTGTGGACTTGTGTACGAATGTGTAGTTAGTTGGCCACTTGAGACTTTGCCAGCAGAAGAGCTGGATGCAGAAGGAATCTAAACTATGCTCATGCTCATGTGCCATTACATTCTTTTGGAGAAATGTCCAAACAACGCCGTCATCATAGCCGCGCGTTGTTTGCATTTCAGTGGAGAAGGTCAAGAGATAAGGAAAGACAGAAAGACAGCAAAGCAGACTGTGTGTTGTATCCAAACGCAGGGGCTGTTTGTCAGACGGACCAGTGGGTGTGAGGGTGTGACCCTCCCGAGCGTAAAATGAGCAGCAGCGGAGGGGCTGTGTGAGAGTCCAGACCATTTAGATTTTAACTATAAATTAATAAGTAAGACAGGATCAGCGCACTGGAAGAAGGGCAGGGAGCCTGAGGGGGCGAGACGGAGGAGAGCAACAACACAGAGGGGTGGGGGTGGGGGGGTGGTAGGGTGGGGGGTGGGGTGGGTGCTGCAAATGACTCCTAAAGACATTCTGCACGTCGGCGGGTACAACACGGGAGGTCGGCTGCTGTTCAATCCTCGGCTCGATTTGACCTCGCGTCGACACGTCGTCGTTGTTGAAGAGACACTCGACGTCGTGTGTCAGGCGAAGCAACTTCTCTCAAATCGCTTGAAACCGTCCCAACTACTTTGTGATTTGTGATGAGGCTGCATAGCAAAGCCTTGGCGTGCGCTGCTCACCAAGAGTTGTTTGTCATCTCGGACAGCTGCCACCAACCCTCTTTAACTGCTGTTTACTACTGAGAATGACTCATTATTGAGTCATAAATTCTGTGATCTGACAGACGCTCAAAAACACAAATGTTTTTTCCAGACGAGTTGAAGGGGGAACGTTGGGCCGGGCTGCAGGGAGACTACAGAGTTTGTTTTGAGAAGCCCTGGCACCATTGCTTTGGTATCTGGCTTTTAAAGGATCCTCTCGATATTCAGCCGATACGAAGACAAAGTGCAGCTGCAGTGTTTTTTTAGTGAAGAGGGACTATGGTGGGCAGGTGACAGGTGTGTTTACCGTGTGTGTGTGTGTGTGTGTGGTGGAGTTTGTGTGTGTGTGTGTCTCATGTTGACCTCGCTGCCTGTGGTTTTCATAGTTCACCAGTCATGTTAACCTGCACTTGGACAGTCACTAACAACAAAGAAGAGAAGAGCTCCGATCACAACAAACCTAAAAGGGGCCGTGACGACTCCGTTTGCATCTTACATGTCGTATATAACTGTTGGCTGCAATGACTAGTATTTACATGAGATGTGTACTTCCAGCTACAGCTGTGTGTTCTGGGCCTCCAGGACGAAGTAGTTGAATGGGTCAAAACTCCACCTCCTCCATCTGACTGGATGGGACAATGTTCTCATATGTACTGAGAACAAATACAGTTTTAGGCGGAAGGACTGACAGCGGAGGCTGGCTCATGATTGGTCACGTGCATGGTGAATTCAGCACTATTGAAATCATCAGGGTATGATGCCTGTGCCTCTTTATATACATTATACATATACATACACTATATATATATATATATATATATATATATATATACATACATACATATGCACTGTATTTATACTATGTTGACACTTCAGCTTTGCACCTTTCATTTTTTGTGAAATTGCAGCCCAAGCACTGTATGTTCTGTTTGTGTCAGGAGCCCTGGAGGCTGCAGCTCTCACAATAGCACATCTGTTGGGAGCATGTACACAACAGCTTTTTCAGAGAATTAACAAGACAACAATAGAAATGCATTAAGTATATTATTGGATTTTATACATATATATATATATATATATATATATATACATCCCTTAAAGCAGTTTTCAACGACACAAAAAGATCATAAAGATGTTTAAACCTAGTGATTAAACGAAGTTCTCTCCCTCTTGTTCAAGCTGCTCGGATGCTTTGCAGAGAAATGAGGCAATGAGAGAGGAGGGAGGGTTCGTATATACCGTGATATGCTTCAGTTCTCCATAACATTACCCCCCCCCCCCCCCCCCCCCCCCCCCCCCCCCCCCCCCCCCCTCTCTAATTTCCCGATCGACCCCCCGAGGCTTGATCCTGTTCTCTGTCTCCTGACCCAGTGAGGGTTAAACAAGTGTGAGGGAACTTGAGGGAATGTGGCAGTTTTCCCAGTGCCTTCCTCTTCCCAGGCCCGTCCAGATATTATCAGGCTAATTCCAGCTAACGAGGGAGGTCAAAGCTGGAGGGAGGAGATGCAGACACGGAGCTTTTCTGTGTGTGTGTGTGTGTGTGTGTGTGTGTGTGTGTGTGTCTGAGAGCATGACATCCATGGCTGGCATCAGCAAACTGCAAAAACCACTCCTATCCGTGACCCATTGACCCCACGTGTTCCCATAGCAACTCGGAGTGACAAAACACAGAGTGTACTGATGTTGCCTTCATTTCCTGGAAATTGTGGTGCCAGTGTGACAAAGCTTTGAAAGGCTGCCGTCCTTTATTTATCCCCTCTCTCATCTGTGCTCTGGTGTAACCGGTTCAAAATCACCTGCGCGAGTGTGAAATTGAAAACAGCTCAGTTGCTTTGTTTTCATTCCACAGCATTTAAGCAACTATGGCTCACGGCAATGTCAACAGCATTACAGCTGTGCTTTCCTTGACACTGGTCCCGGCAGATTGTACGCGATTGTAGGTGATGGATGTCGTGATGTTTGTGAAAAGCTGTGATAATGTAGCTGTGCTCACGGTGCCATTCTCTCCACTGTCTCACCTTCTACGTGGAGCCATCATGGCTGCTATTCACTCGGTGGCCCTGTACGAGGTTTGGAACATACAGGCAACATGACCTCCACTGTGGTTGTGCGTGTGTTTTTCTTTTTTTGACTGTGTGCTCATTTTATTGAACTCTTTAGCACCTGAAACACAATGAGCGCCAGCGTTGTTGGGACCATCGACTGGATATGATGTCACGGAGCGCGCGTGACGTCACCCATAGGTTTTTGCAGAGTGCGTGTGAAGGCTTGTCGTGGGGCGTGTTCACTCGTTGCCATCCTGCCCATGCCTAACTCCTCCCACTTCCCTGGCTCGTCCGAAAATGAGGGGCGGGGCATTGGCAGAGCAGAGGGTGGGCCCCATGTTGCTGTCACAGCATCCACAGAGCGCGGCAGCTCGGCCCTGGGGAAATGCTGATTTGCAAATGGCTTTGAGGTGATAGTTTTTCTGATGTTTACATTCATAACATATGTGATTGAACACGTGCCGTTAACGGCGAAATGTCCAGGGGAGCGTGAGGGAAAGGTGGGAGGCGCCTGAGAGGAAAACGTTAACGTAACATCTGACCTCCATTTTGGCCCCATTCCATATCTTGCAATGAATGTCCATCACACATGAGCAACGTAAGGCAGTTTACATGTGTCTGCAGGTGAGATGGTGATGCAGGGTTTTGCCGAGTGAACCAACATTGACATTGTTGTCCGCGGAATGATTTGGAGCCGTTATAGAGAACAAAAAATTCAGCTTTACTGTGCCAATACATCAACACTACATCACCATATTTAATCTGGCGCATGCATCTGAGTCATTAAATCAGTTAAAACCACTGATAATACAAATTAATTCTTCTCAAGTGTCTTTCTAATCAATTTGTTTGATTCCACTTGTACAAGAAATATACACGAAATACAATATTGATCAAAACATGTGAAGCAGCAGTGGGCTAATGCACTCAGACTCATTTCAAGTCAAAGATCCAGGAAAACCCCAGCCTGCTGAAGGGTTTACATCATCCGGCTGTTTATCATCCTAACCTCCCCAGCTTGTTGACGCTCTTGTCACAATATACTATCTTCATTACACTGGTCTCTGTGTGTAACTCACAGCTATTACACGGCTTAGTTTGCTGTATAATCACCTTTGAAATATATAGCTTTAGATCCCCATCAAGAACCCACGAGTAAACAAAAAGTAACTGCGGCCCCATTCCTAATCATTAATCTGACATGATGTGTAATGTGCTGACACTAATGGATTATTTTATCCTCTCATCTCTCTCAATCTGCCGCTCTCTCTTCTCTCTCTCTCTCTCTCTCTCTCTCTCTCTCTCTCTCTCTCTCTCTCTCTCTCTCTCTCTCTCTCTCTCTCTCTCTCTCTCTCTCTCTCTCTGCGTCTCGCTTTTACCCCCAATGCTTCTGATAATCAGAGACGCTCCGTTTTGATCAGCGCACACGTCAGTCAGCGTAACTGTATCTAGATCAATGCTCCACTACAACATCTTGTGGTTTTACTCCATTGGAGTTGCTGGCATGTGTAAGACGCGGAGAAGATACGTGCGTAGGATAATAAACGGAGAGATACCTGTATTTATGTATTTCATCCGCTCACATTCAAACTGAATGGGTCTCGTTCATCTCGCTAGCCATTTGATCACACTTCATTATATCGATCAGTCCGTTGCATCGTAAAGCGCGCAGTTCTTCGACTGGTGTATAAAAGCCGGTTCTCTCTTTCCCCTTTTTGGCGTTGATTTGCTTCTTTTAGTGCTGAAAAGTTGAGAAGTCGATAACTGTTTTTATTTATGACTCGAATACAGTGTTTGAAAAGGACGCCTCATAACTCCGGCTATAAAGCTGGTAGACCTCAGAGGATTGTATCTAACCTCCGCACTGTAAACCTGGTCTCGGTTGGATTGTGTCTGTTTGAAATGCTCCCTGCGGATCCCCACATCTGATTTGATCACTTCCCATACACTGGATTTTTATGTCTCTTGTCTGTCCAGCAGAGACAGTGTCGTCCGGGAGGCATGATTCTGGATCTGTGGTGTATGATTGACACAGGGAATTATTTGTATTATGTTCACAGTCAAAGTGGATGATTAAGTGTTGGTTGTATATCATATTTTTTCAGTTCATTTTCAAGCAGAACTTTAAGACATTTTTTGTCCAATTTTGCCGAATCATAACATTTTAGTAATTCGTTTTTTTCAATTTGATTTGTTAAAATAAACGACGTGAACATATCGATTTGCATAGTGTAGATTGGGTGGTGTAAATTAAGACGTGAACTCAAACCAGTTGATTGCCCCCCTGGTGGCTAGCTGTGGTATACTGTAGGTCTTGGACCCAAACTCCACCATGTCAGTTGATGGAACATGAAAGACACTTGGGCCGACCTGGCGCGTTCTGCTGACAGAGCTGCTCACAGCTCGATCTGTGCTCCGCCTCTTTTCCCTTTTTTTGGATGAAATAGGGAATGGGAAGGGTTAAGTGAACCACCCACAATGAGCCTCATCAGCTCTGTGCAGAAACCTACGCCCATTTATGTCCAATTTATGATTAGGACCAACATTGTAAATCTAATATAGATGTTTGATAAAGCACCTGTCTACTAGCAAGGGAACATGTAATGCTATAAAGGCGCACTTTAAAAAAAAAAAAACCACAGTATGATATACTCGGTGTTGCCTTTTTCATGCCAACGGTGACCAGAGGAATGACAGCTCTGTGCGAGTGCCAAACACAAGCACACATGCGGAGGACGTTGGCAGGTAACTTCCTGTCTCAGTATCCAGTCGTCCCCTCTAGTGCCAGGCCAGAGGCCGCTCAGGGATGTTTGAAGTGCAACAAGCTGCCTCTGTCCTCTTAAATGTCGCAGATGGGGAACCCGAGCTTGGCACCGAGAGAGAGAAGGTGCATCCCAGCGAGATGGGACACAGGAAACCGAGAGGAAAACAAAGACATGGCCACAGAGGGAGGGAGAGTACATGGCACGCGCACACAGAGTGCCTTGTTGTGATCTGAGGAGTGGCGAAAGAGGACTCGGAGTGTTTGAGCATCAATATCCCTTCTGCTCTCTCCCGTCTGTGTCGCCGCCATGTTTTTTCTCTCTTGTCAGCAAAACGAAGTTTGTTTATGATCCTCTTCCCAAATGCTTCCAAACCACATTTGCTGTTCATACAATCATTAGTCTCATCTTTATCCCCTTTGTTTTCTATTCTAGTGTATCTCGTCTCATCAACATTATGTACCACACTGGCACAGAGAGCCGAAGCGTGGAGCCTCTTCGGCACGCCGCGCAAACCTACGGGTGACATCACGGACACTACACCCATGGACAGTATCGTCGATGGTTAAAACATTCGAACTCTGCAAACAAAGACTGTTGGCCAATCTAGGATTGGATCCAATGCGCTCCTTGCAATATTTCGCTGACCGTAGTGCTGCACTACTGCCAATCAAAGTCTCTCGGCTGACCTTGTCAGTCAACATGCGCTGCCAAGCTTCCTGAACTTTGGTGCTCGTGCAGGCAGCGTGGCCAAGGCGCTCTGCTGCTGTAACGTTCACGGTGCGCAGGGCCCCCAGTGTGCAGGACGGTGTCGGTGCAGTGGCACCGTGAGGATTCGTGGGGGAGGACAGGTGTGGTTGTGTTATGAGATCAAATAATGGATTGTTGTAACTGCAGGACAGAAACGTCTGTAGTTGACATTGTTTCAAGAGAATTCAGTTCTGGGTTGGTTCATGTGGACGGCTCCGGTCAGATTGTGGAACTGACCGGTCCTGCGTCCAGGTTTGTGTGTGGGTGCGTCTTGCTTGTATCGGACTTGAGAGTGCCCATGGCGACGTTTCATGTGGGCTGAAGATGCATTTGTCACAAGACGCACCCCGATACTGTCAGAAGTGGTCTGATGATCCCATTTCATCCACTTCAGGTGTATTTACTACTGCACTATCATGTGGTGGAGAGTGTCCAGATCACAGTCCATTCACAGCAAAACCAAAACATGCCAGTGGCAGGTAGAGCCTGTGATCAAAACATGCCCGAAATAACATCCGGTTCCTAGACAGAGGACACAGACAACTCCGCACAGCAGTCAGACAGGGGAAAGATCAGAGGCCGGATGTACACAGACGCTTCAGTGCAGACAGTGGCGCTTACATCTCTATTGGCATCTGGTCCAGAGGGGGAGACATCAGGTAATTAAAAGGAAAAGTGCGAGAAAGAAGGAGGGAGTGGGGGATTGGCAGGAGGAGGAGGAGGAGGAGGAGGGCAGACAGAAAAAGGCTGGTCGGCAGAAAGATAATGGACAACCTCATGCAGCTTCCCCTGAAAACATAACTTGTCATTAGCAGTGGCATCGGCGGCCGCCATGTTAACGTCTGTGGCCTCGACCACGAAGCCCATCACGTGGGGAAGATGGAAACTTCTCCCCGACTCTTCCTCTTGTTTAAATCTGTCACCATCAAAGTTTTCTTAAATTTTGCATTTGAATTTTTAAACAGTCGGAGTCTCTTCGTCTGTGCATTTCTTCCCCGCCCCGCCCCCCATACCTGCAGCATTGCGGCACGTAGGTGTGTGTGTGTGTGTAGTCGTGTGTGTGTGTGTGTGTGTGTGTGTGTGTGTGTGTGTGTTTGCCCATCCAGTAGTTAAATATTAAGCTGGATCTGTCAGGACGGCTCAGCAGTAACTTCCTCCTCAGGCTCCCAGCGAGGAGGAGAGGCACAATTAGAGGCAGAGGGCGGAGACGAGCAATCGTTTGTGGTCAGAGGTGACAATAAATAAATAAATGGAATAGGTCGCTACAGAGAGAGGACGGGGGTGGGGGGGTGGGGGGCTGCTATTATGAAACTACAGTACTTTTCTGTTTGTGTTCTGTTGTCATAGCAGCGGTTAGTGAAGTTAGCTTGTGTTAGGTGCCTGTTGGTTTGACCCCCATGTTTGAAGCTAACAAGAGCTGGAGACACACACACACACACACACACACACACACACACACACACACACACACAAACGACTGAACTTGAACCCGCATTTTTCACATCTACCATCAGTCTGTGCAGAGGAGCCATGATGGTGACCCGATACATTCACTCAGTCAGTCTCAGTGGTCAGTCGTGATGCTGATCCCTAATTTTATAACATTAAACCGTATTTAAATTTGCTAGATTTTGATTTCTAAGTAGTCACAAATCGCAGTGACCTAAATGTAAATATCTTTCTTGTCAAGATAGAGGAAACATTCCCTTAAAAATCATGTGGATTAAAACATGAATCGTCCCCCAACATTTGATTGACCCCTGTCTTGGGTCATGCACCGAGAGTGTCTCTCATGTAGAGCGTGGTTTTCATGTCGTCATGTGATCAACAAGCAGCAATAAAAACGTTTAGGTGGAGTTCCTGTAATGATCCGAATGAAACCCATCGTTATAAGAACTAGAAATCCTATTTGACAGAATTTTATTTCATATGCATTTTTGAACTTCTACAGTGCCCCATCTCCCAACATGGAGGAGGTGGGCCCGTTGACCAGTCAGCAGGTGGCTATTGAGTCTGTTTTTCGGAGCAGCCATGTCGTCCATCTTTGTGTACATACAGAGGCACAGGTAGGACTCAGCGGACGAGGACGCGGACGTTTTTAAAAGTTTGTGCCTTGACTTCCTGCACTTTTCTGTGCGGCTGTAAACAAACTGCAGCGAAGGTCTGACATGTCAGGGCCCAAATGAATAAGTAAAACTCCGAGTCACACATGCACATTATTCATGGGATGCTGTCCATTTGAACTGCATGTGCTGTTACCTCAGTGCAGAGAGGAGGTGGAAACGTGGCCCAGCTCGCTCTCGCCCTCTCTCTCTCTCTCTCTCTCTCTCTCTCTCTCGCTCTCTCTCTCTCTTGCTCGCTCGCCCGCTCCTGCTCATTGGAAGTGAATGAGCCTCTTGTTCCGTACGCCCTCTAAATATTTCAGCAGTTCAGGCGCCTGCGCTAAGCCTAGCCTCAGAGCTAACATGTCATTGACCATTAGTGATAACCTGCTGCTTCTGCTTCTCCCGCCTCATCATCGCCCTCTTTTGTTTCACACAACTTTACTTTCCCACCCTCTGCTCCTCTCTCACCTCAAGACGGCCAAAGAGTTCCCGTCCCTGGTCCTTAGATATGTTCTTCTTTCCTGGAGCACACCTCCTCGTTTAGCCTTTTGTTGAAATAGAGCATCCTCAGCGTTTCGGTGTAAGAGAAAAGAGGGATTGGATAAAGATAATCAACATACTTTTCCTGTATTCCTATTGCATTCCTCAAAGCACTTTACGGTTTACATTCACCCAGTCACACAACCATTCCGACTGTGCACTTATTTTCTGGACGGGATTCAAACCCCCGACCCTCTGGTCAGAGGATTGCTCTTCGTACCACTCGGCCACAGGCTTGTCTCTCTCTAAGTGTTACTCCTGATGACAGTATTGATGTAGATGTCAGACGTTGCATAGTTGGGTTTGGACAAAATGTGTCATCCCTTTGTTTTTGGTCATGTGGTCTCGGCCTCCTGTTTGATTGAAGTTTTCACGGCATGTGCCTTTAATCCAGGGAAATATCGGGGTCAGGGTGGACTTACAGATAACAAACAGAATCCATGTGGCAGAGGTGTCCAGTGGATGTGACGCTTGCCACTGCCATGTTCGTATCTGCTGCATGGAGTCCATCAGTTTTGTCATCGTTGCTGTTATTGTCATTTTGCATTGTCATGCTTTGCTCGTTCGACTCTCTCAGCTTTATATAATGATTTGCGCCAATTATGAACTCTACGATTCAAGCAAAGCTCCGTCGAGCACCTCACCACCTGTTTTATAAGAATAATAATGATAATAATGACGACTGGTTTGCTTCCAGCAAAGTTTGGCACATTCTCATTTGAAGCCTTGGGCTTTTGTTTTGATGTAAAACAAATGTTTTTTTGCCTGCCTGTGTTTTTACAGAAGGTGCAGATCATGGCTGAACAGTGTGTGTTCACACAAACACACACACACAAGGATTATTTATTAAAGGTCCCTAACGAGACAATAGAATCAGAGGTCGAAGAAAGAAAACTAACAGAACACAAACATGTCTACTGTTTTATCAACCTTTCTGTGCAGCTTTCTTTCCTGTTGTTTACACACACACACACACACACACACACACACACACACACACACACAACACGGAGGGTGGATCAATCAAGAGAACAACAGGCTCGGCCTGTCAACTGAAGCACAGTCTGAGTCCAATCGATCCAGAGCCAGATCTTATTGGTGTACTCTCTATTTGGGAAAGGACTCACACATGCTCATGCACACACACACACACACACACACACACACACACACAAAACGCACTTGTACTGTACACACACAAACACTCCACAGACATGAGTCATGAGCTCTAGACAGGAATCTTTCATAATGTCGGTGGTTCTTGTTGCTAATCTGACCCCACCACCACATAGATGATGTTGTGGGAATTTCATGTGTGTGTAAGTGTGTGTGTCTGTGTGTGTGTGTGTGTTTGTGTGTGTGTGTGTGTGTAGGAGCAAGTGTCTGCAGAAAATATAGTGGAAGTTGACGAATAAAACAGACAGCCTTAAGAGTCACAGTTCTGCACTTAACCTGCCAGCGATGGAAATAAAAAAAGACTGGGAGAAGATGGAGAGGTGGTTGCAACTGAGAGAGAGAGAGAGAGAGAGAGAGAGAGAGATGGAGAAAGAGAGAGGGATGAAGCTGTCACTGGCACTCTGCCTCTTTTTCTCTTTGCTGGATGTGAATGACTCTCAAACTCTTTCATACCGAGGAGCCGGGCGACTTGAAAGAGATTTGATATGTGGCTCGTATTCTTGATGTTTCTTCTCCCCTCATGTCCAGCGCTGCGTCTCCCTGAAGTGCTGCTGCCAAAAGATTGTCATCAATTCTGCGCAATGAGGCGCCGCCGGGAGTTTTGCCGTTTCAGGACACTGACGGATTTCAACGACCGCCATCTTAAACCTGCGCGAAGCCACACCCCTCGAGATGCGCCACCGCAATTTGTCCTTAGTCATGGAAATCCAGCCCATTCTGTCCGACTGGGTGGATGAGACGAAGTGACAGGTTTATTGACCTGGATGCTGACTGGCTTCACCCACAGCTTCTGATTGTGTTGCGTGGTCCTCTTCCGCCACCAGAGGTCCACGTGTGTCATAATCACTCCCTGAAATCTGTCACCATCTCTGCCAACATATGTTTGACCGGTGGTTTGCGTGGCTGATGGACGGGGCTCCTGTTCGTTCAAGGTCCACGCCTCAGTTCAGTGCCCTCTGCTGCCCCCACTGGCCACGTTTTTCTGTGAGCCATGCAACGTTGAACTTGAACTTTGCAACAGTGGGTTGCAGTTGCATGCCGGCGCCGTTCTGTGGCTCACCTGCACAGTCAACGTTCACCCTCACTGGCAGTGAGTGAAGCATCAGTTGAAGACGATATGGCAGCTAGCATGTAGTTGTACATGCTTTGTACACACACGCGCAAACAGTAGCACATACACTTGTTAGATAAATGGTGACAAAGGCTAATGTGGTGAACACAGCTTTGCTCTGACCAACTCCCTTAGTGGCTGAATCCGAAAAATTGCAATTTTTACAAATAGCTCACCAAGTATCACCCATTAATTATTTGTATCATGAATTCAGTTATTTGAATCCAGCATTTTTTTTGGGGGGGGGGATTTTGTAGTTTCTAATATTCTAAGATCTTTGCAATAAATGCACATTTGGTCCGATCAAAGTTTATTGGCCGGTATTGACCCTTAAAAACCAATAGAGACCGACACCTGGCTTCCACACGCAGCCCATCGGGGTCCGGTCAGAACACGCACGGACTTGAGTGGTTGACTGAGAATGACTCGTCCCCTGTCGCCTGTGGTCAAAGCATTCAGACAAAGTTCACCATCACATGGTGTAAACTTTCCCTCAGAATCCTCCTCAGGCTTTACACCAGCGCCGTGTGAACCCCCCCCCCCCCCTCGGGCTGCCTTAAACTGCAGCGGCCCCGCTGTGTGCGTTTGCTATTTGACGACCGCCCCGTCTGCGCTTAAGTGGGACCCGATCGTGTCTGGTGTGACTTAGCTAATTAACGTTGAATTATTGATACCCCAGTGAATTATGCAGCGGAGATAATTAGATATAGAAACAATGGTAAACACAGGTACAGCTGCACGACAGCTGAAGGGGAAGAGGGAAATGGAGAAGGGACGATGTGGCCTTTATTCCTCTGGCTCGGTGCCCGTTCCCTCCCTCCCTCCCTCCCTCCCTCCCTCCCTCTCCATACCTCCCTCCTCCTGTCTCATCCCCTTTCCTACATGTTTATATCGTTCCCTTCACTTCTCGCCTGATGTCTCTGTCCTTGACTCCGCCGTGTTGATCTCTCCTCGTTTCCTTCCCTCCTTCCTTTCTCTCCTCGGTGTCCCTCCCATCATTCCTACCATCCTCTCTCACTTTCCTCCTCTCCCCCTCTTGCCTGTACCTACTCGTTGCTTGCCTCTCTCTGCACCACACCCATTAGACCTCCTATCTCCCTGTTGCTATGACATTAGCTCGATGTAGCGGTGTCAGGCCGGTCTTGAGGGATGAGACTAAAGAGCTAAGTCTTGCTCTTTTTCATTTAATTACTCCTCCCTCTTTCTCTCCCCTCCCCTCCCCTCCCCCCCCGTACATCACATCCCGTCTCCCCCTTTCTTTTGTGTCTCATCCCTACGCCTTTTTTTTGTCTGCTGCTACTTTCCTACCTGACTCCACCTGCGTGTCTTCCTGCTCGCATCCTCTCCCGCACGCTCCCTCCATCTTTGTCTCGCCAGAAAGAGGCGGAGGAGGAGACGAGAGGGACATTAACATCACGCCCACATCCTTCCTTTGAAACTCTGCGTATCATGTGGGATTCGTCAAAACTCCGCCTCTTTGCTCTGTGCCCGCATCCTCCTTTATTGGTTTTGGGGCATAAATCCACTCAAAGTGAAGCGATGTGTTGTAAATGTGTCACCTATTCCAGATGTGCACACACACACACATGCACGGTGTGTTAGGGTCTGCGTTTTAATGTGTGTGTGTGTGTGTGTGTGTGTGTGTGTGGGTTTTGTGTTTTGGCCTAGGCTTGACCTTGATTACCATGGTGACGGTGAGGCTCCTCATTAGTGCTGCACTGGAGGAAACAGTTTGGTAATGAGGGAGCAGTACTGTCCGTAGGCACAGACACACACACACGCGCACACACACACACATACACACACGCACAGATGCCAATGCACCACTTTGTATTAGTGCTTGTAAGCACCTGCTGACACCTGCGCTTATGCAAGATCTCATACATAGGCCCCATGTACACAGAAAATCTCACACACACACACAACACACACACACACACATACATACACACACACACAACACACAACACACACACACACACACGCACCCTCGGCGCACATCTCAGTCTCATGCCCCCCCCCCACTCAGTTGTCTCGCCTCACCTTCTGTTTAGTGTTTCTCTCCCACACACATTCTGCCTCACATCCACCCCCCACCCCCCTCCGCCCCCCCGCCCCCCGCCCTCCTCCACCCATCCGTCTCTGTACACCTCTCTCTGTTCTGCCCACCACACGGACCCCACTTCCCACCAAGTTTCCGTAGGGCCAGCAACATCACAGTGTCGGCCTCTGGCGGTGGCGCTCGCACCTCATGCATATATACAGAGCTTCACACAGCGAGCTGTGACGTGACCCCGGGTTTTGATGTGTTCGTCGACCTCTTATCGATTCTGATTTTACAGAAATGAATGTTAAACTGAGCTTTTTTTTTTTTATTGCGTCCTTTGCCGGATAAGTGGAAGATCCGGCGCTCGCTGAATGGAGATTTTCCTCTGAGGTGGATCTTGCAAAGTGAGGCTCTTTCAGGGGGCTCAAGGAAGAGAGGACACTATAAGGAGATGTTTTTGTTTGAAATACCTTAATTGTGTTATTCTTAGACCACAGGAGAGATTCCTGGTAGGGTTCAGTTTCGTCTGCTTTAGTTAAGTTGCCAAGCAGATGTTTGAAACCCCTGGGTGTTCAGGACATATCCTCAGTGGTTTTCCCAGGCCTCTCACCACAGGCTGAAAACACCTGGGTGTGGGCCTAGCTGTATTGTTGTGAAGTTTCTCTGGTGGTCCGGCACATGCAGGTCCTGTCTGTGGATTCTTCCATGTCTTTGCGAGCGGATGGATGCTGCGTCCGAGCTCCTCCGGGCGAACGACATTATTTCATCTTATTCATGGAGAGTTTTTCATGTGAAAGAGAGGGAGAGACACCTGCTACAAGATTCAAGGCCTCCTCATGCACTTTTAGCTTCTTGCTGAATCAGCAATTCTTCAAATGAAGTGTAGCATTGAAATAATTAGTGTTACTTGATTAAATGCAAGTGGTTAAAAGCTTGGTTCATTTTGATGTAGTACAAATTGTTATTATTATTATCATTGTTATTGTTGTTATTATTAGTATTACAAGGAAATACAGTACTACTATAATATAATATTAAACACTAAAACTACTATTAGAGTACAAGGCATGAGTATCAAAAAGTGAAACGTAAAAACAACGCTCTCACTTCTCAATGTGAGAACTGCCCCCTCTCCTCATCCACACTCTCCTACAATCCGCCCCCCCCCCCACACACACACACACATATTGGTCGTAATCTCTGGATTTCATACCTGGAATTCCTGGAATACTCGTCGGAGGCCTCAGCCGTTGACAGATATATGTGT
>JAFBJT010108875.1:48701-77887 GCA_016785325.1 Chascanopsetta lugubris
AGAGAGAGAGAGAGAGAGAGAGAGAGAGAGAGAGAGAGAGAGAGAGAGAGAGAAGGAGAGCCCGAGATCAGCTCTTCCTCTCTGCTTAGCATGATGAATCAGTTGAGGAGGGGCCACTTGACACCTGTCACCTCACCAGCCAGGCACAATTACCTCCGGGGGGAGGACCGGGGGACTTGCCGGGGAGTTGCGCCAAAGCTCCCAGTGAAATAGACGAGCGTTTGAAGATCATTAGTGTTACAGGGCCCTGTCTTCGTGGCCCTGTCCAACCTCCTGAATGGCTCCCTTTGATCACCGCGCCGCGCTGCTTTTGTCAATAGTACGGGCACAGCGCATAAATTATAAAGTTACACACACAAAGTCAGCAGGTAAAACGCCACGCTCCATTTCGGTTTCGGCCACAGATTGCGGGTAACGAGCGTCATCATCGCTGGGCGGCCAAATGCGGCGCGGGGGCCGCGCGCTCTCGCGTCGCCCTCTTTGCTCGGGGCCAGTGGCTTCAGAGAACGGCAAGATATGAAATCGATTCTACATTTGACAGATTTTTAAAAAAAGGTGCAGTGTGTAAGATTTGGTGACATCTCCAAGGTGAAGTTGCATGTTGCACCCATCACCTCACCCTCACCCTCCCGAACATGTAGGTGAACCGACGGTCGACTTCAAAAACATCAAAAAATAGATGTTTAGTACGTCCACTTTTACAACTCTAACAACCTGGCGGCCCCCATGGAGAGGACCCCCCCCCCTCCTAGAGCAAATATAAAAATAAAGCATTTTGGTGAATACAAATAAATGAAAATGTCAGTATGTACTTTGTTTGCAATACTTTTGAGAAGTTACAAACACGACCGAAATCTTACACGCTGCACCTTTAATGAGCGTGGGACATCAGACTGTTTTCCGTTATTTTCATGCATTTTGAGATGACTGGGCATTTTGCGGGTAATGTGACAGATTGTACATAAAGCACAGGTTGCACTGGTTGAATCCTTTGAATAAAATATAAACTAGTGTAAATTTTGAAGTCGTGGTAAATAATGAATGTTGCTTGTTTTCTTCCTGCGTGGAGACCTCCTCAAAATGTCTGCACACATTTAATTTAACTGGAAAAGTGGATTCCCATCGTCATCCCAGCATAAAAAAAAGTCTCAATCTATAGGTTGAAGGACAGTTCAAGATGAAGCGACCTGAAGATTTTACAGATGACAGACAATCAGATGTCACACTCACACACACACACACATACTCACACGTACACACACTCACACACGCATCGTGCATCTGCAGCATGCAGCGACCCCCTCCTATAAGAATTGTGTTTGGCAGTGCGGTGCAGAGCGGAGCGGAGCGGAGCGCCGGTTCCAGTGAAGAGAAAATGATCATTATAGCTGATGAGGCAAGAGCTGGGAACGATGACAGCGTGACAGCAGAGAGCTTTTTAATTTGTCGGATCAGATCGTGACACGCTCCATCACAGGACGGAGGAAATCTTTTCATTTGTGCAGAAGAAAGGGGGGGAAAGGAGGTCAATTAGCATCAACCATTAGACAAGCCAATGACAAGCAATACATTACCATGTGGGACAGTCAGACTAATGAGAGAGAGGCAGCGGGGATGTTCATCCAGGTTGGACCCGCTCCTGCCATCATCCCGCTGCATTAATCACTTGTACGGCACATGACACGTGCATTCTTTATAGTCACATGCTCCAAAGGCGTTCCTATCCATATATATATATATATATATATATATATATATACACATACATATACATATACATATATATATCGTTGCTGCCGCCTTCCTCGCCAGCGTTTGTTGTCATGTGGGGTCAGAATTACTCAAAGGAGCTGCTTGTCATGTCAAACAGTATCCCTATGAAGCGGCGCCACATCAAACTGAAGGAGTTAGTTTTACTCCGAGGTTAAATTCCAACTAATTAGTCAGAAGTGTAAAAAAAAAAGAAAAAATAATCTAAAAAATATATCACAAAGGCTTCCACCGTGTGGTGACACCAGCGTGAGAGAGAGAGGATCTCATTTTGATCACAAAGCCATTTCTTTCTTCCTTTGTGAGAGGGAGGCGTTATTTGACGGACTGTCAGGTATGAAGTCCCCCTCTTTCTCTTTCTCTCTCTCTCTCTCTCTCTCTCTCTCTCTCTCTCTCTCTCGATATTGATCTGAAGTACCTAAAGGTATGTGACATCATTATGAGGGCTGACCTTATCATTTGCTGCCCTGCAGCCTATAGACAGCCACGACTGGGCCAGAATCTAATTCCACCGCCCTAAAGGTTGGTACCTGGTGCATTGTAGGGAAATTGGTGGCGGTGTTATTTGTTTTCCTGACCTCGTGGCACAGCTCTCTCGCTCTCCGGGCCTCCAACTGGTCACGGCCCCACTTTGACTCCACCACTCCACCAGGTTAACTGGCCTGAGTTTAATGTGCCACAGTCGACTGGATAAGGAGATATTTTTCAATTCTTTTAGGTATTTTATTTTTTTTCATTTTTTTCATTTATTATAGATTTTTAGTCATTTCAACGGTGTAGATTCATTCAACATTACACAAAATACCAGATTATTGAATTTGGCTCTTAGTATTAACTTTCGACATTCCATTCTAAGCACATGGTGACGAGATATACTGTGCCTAATTAAGTGATATGTTTAGGCCCCCTAGTGGCTGGCTGTAGTGCAGGTGTTAATTGCTGCCTTCTAAATGTTGGTGGACGGGTTATGGACCACCATAAAAATGGTGATGATGGTTTCCGTTACTCTAAACACACACCGTGTCGTGCTCTGGTCTAATTATTTTCATTATATTTGATTAGCTGTCGTAAACCCTAAACCATGAGCAGCGACCGAGATAAACTTGGAGTTGGTCAAGAGCAACAATTTCATTCCCGTTTCCATTGGAGTTCCGACATGGACATAAACATACAGTATATATTTAAATAATCAGTATGACAACATGTTCCTAACTCGAAGACACTCTCGCATTGCTCCCCAACGACTAAGAAACATTATTTGACCTTTCACGTTTGGCGATGAGAAAAACAAACTTGAAATCATTAAGTCTGCACATATCTATGACACTGACCTCCAAACCAGGAGAAACACAACTTGATTTCGAAGCATTCTGTGTAACGGTGTTGAAATGATTACATAAGCTGATATTTGATTGTTGGACTTTGCAGTTTTTTACCAGTGACGAAATTGACCTTCACCTCGTGTCAATAAGTGAAGTAAGAAAAGCGCTGCAGTCTTTCAACATAATATTTGAAAATAATAAGAACTACTGGTCTGAATGAGCACAGAAGCTCCACTGTCGTAATTTCCCTTCACATTAAAAGGTCAAAACAAAGCCGGGTTGATGGATGAGTCCAATACAGAAGTGGAAAAACGTGCAGTTCACAGGGTGGCCACTTGAGGCTGGCACCAAAAGCGATGAATCCCCATAGACTCCCATGTTAAAATGGTGAACTGCAGAGATGAATGAAACATGTTTGAGGCCTAATACAAACTACGGCTTTGCTCTAACTCCGGCATGTTTTCCTGTGACAAATGTATTTCTTTCGAACTCACGTATTCTCATTCTATCCAGGTTCTCCAAAATAAAGGGCGGGGCCTCTTGAGTGACACCTGGGCCGACCTGTCGCATTCTGTGATCGCTGCAACAGCGCCATGGGCCCCCCCCCCCCCAGCTCAACCTGTGCTCCGCCACTTTTTTTGCCCATTTTGGGATGAACCCGGAAGTAGGAGGAGCTCGGCACCGGTGGACCGCCCACTACGGGCCCCTCATAAACACTCTGCAGAGACCTGCTGCTGACGCACAGCCGCTAAATCCATCCTCATCAACGGTCTATGGTCAAAACACACAGTCACAGACTCAGACACGGAATGTCCCCATGCTCCGGTTTGACCCCGTGAGGGCGTCACATGTCAAAAAAAAACAAAAAATAATACACTGCCTTGTCTTTTGCCTGGGCACAAATTCAAATCCAGCGTTTGAACCCCTCCTTCATTATCTCAAGTGCTGAGCCACTTGTTCCCGCCGAGAGCCACAGAACCGTGCACCTGACATTTAGTGCTAAACAAAATCCTGAAGGCGTCTGGCTTTGCTTGTATGCATTTAAACAGCACATTAAAGCCAGTGTTTTCCTGCTGGAACTTGTCACATATCCCAGGTAAAGCAGATGAATAAATAAAGCACCGGCGTCATTGGCTGAAACAACCCCTCCTCCCCACTTCGCCCCTCCTCCTCCTCCTCCTCCTCCTCCTCCTCCTCCTCCTCCTTTGTGTGATTTGCTGTTGCCTTGAGTTAGATCCAGATCTCTTTGGAGGGGCCTCTCCCAACAAGCATTGACCTTCTGCTCCGACATGTAAAGAGCTCCACGAGATCAGAAAGGGGAGGGGAGGGGAGGAGGGGGGGGGGTAGGCTGTGAATAAAGGCATCACCAGCAGCAGCAGCAGCAGCAGCAGCAGCCGTGAGACTTCATCCACTTCACTCCGCTCTCTCTCTCTCTCTCTCTCCTCTCCTCCGTCTCTCAGCTTTATCCGGGCGTGGAGTGGAGGAGCGGAGATTCCTTGTTGGCGGCACAAAGGAGCGGCTCTGTAATAAAAACAGCTGTCTCTGGTGGTCTGGGTGTAATTGGGATTGTTAACGTGAAGAGCTCCTGAGGGAGGCTGAGAGGAGCACGTCTTTGTGTAAAGCACACAGACACCTCTGCAGCACTCCTTGATTCGGATGTAAGTAAGATACCGAGGAGGAGGAGGAGGAGGAGGAGGAGGAGGGAGGAAGAAGAAGAAGAACAAAAAAAAAAAAAAGCAAACAAGTCACCTGAGCTATATCAAGCCTCGCTGCATGTGCTCCTCTATTTTACTTTTTATTTATATGTATTAAAAGCTCCTTGAAGTGAGAAAAATATTGCTCTTGCACAATTCCACTGAGGTGTTGTGTTTTCTAAAGGCAAGGTGTGTGTCTGTGTGTGTGTGAGTGTGTGACTACACCTTCCAGCAACGAGAGTCCTTTTCATGATGGCAACACTGCCTCCAATTACTGCACGAGTATGACGGCACAACACTTAAAAACGGGGGAATAATATTTGAAGCGGGGGGGGGGGGACATTTAGCTGCCTATAGAAAGAGATGTGATCAAACGAGGGTCTCTCTCATGTGGAGGCTTTTCTCTATTTTAAATACTTGTGTAACACCATTATAAAGCGTGTATTTACTTCCCCTAATAAAGCCCGGCTATGAATCGGATTAATTCTTTTATTTATTGCTGTTCAATTATTCAGGACGCTGATGTTGCATATGTACCCGGCCATTGAAGCCTGAGAACAAATATCAATAAATGTAAAATGGATTTTTGTTTTTTTTACTGCTATAGGTGTGCGTAGGATTTAGTGACACCTTGTGGCGATATTGCAAGTTGCAGCATTTGCTTAACGACACCCTTTGGCTGAGGATGTAAAATATGAAATGCAAAAACTTGTATATGCAGATATAAGAGAGTCTACAATAGTTTACAGACATAAAAAGTCAAATTGTGTTTATTATTTTCATTCCAGGCGACTGTGAAAACATGGCGGCCTCCGATAAACAGCCCATTCCAGGGCGTCACTTCACTTATTCCATATTCAAATAACTCCACCTTAAATTGTACATACTGACCCTTTAAGGATTTTGTCAACTATCTGGTTTTGACAGCCAAACACACTCACACACACACACACACACACACACACACACACACACACACACACACACACACACACACGAGTTAAAGTCTCATGTACGTGAAAACACTGGCTAAAAATGCACTTCAAAGTCAATAGGTGTGTTACAGCACCGGCTTGATTTATTTGACTTAAGATATACTTTTGTGTGTGTATGTGTATGTGTATGCGTGTGTGTGTGTGTGTGTGTGTGCGTGCGTTTCATTGTGGATGAAAATTTCATAGGCCGATTTAGAGGTGGTGAAATATAAATGATTTCTTTAAAGTTTCATCATAAATCAGTCTGTCGGTATATATGAGCAGACACTGATTACTCCTTGATGTCTCCTGAGCCTGATCCGTGTCTCCTGGTGTCTGGAGGTGGCTCCAGCAGCGCCTCTTGTCCCACTGGGTGGGTGGGTGGGGGGCGGGCATCATGGTGCTGCTGTTGCATGATGGCTCTTTTTTGTGATATGGGGTAAAAGAACATTTTTTGTGGTGTCGAGCAGCAGCAGCAGCAGCAGCCACAGGGACATAATAGTAAATGTCTGCGTGCATCAAAACAACAACAACACAATGGAGCTGACATGTATATGTCCTTTCACACAGAGGTGCGGCGGGGGGGGGGGGGGGGGGGGGTGGGGGGGGGGGGGCGGCGGGAAACAGATGGAGGAGTGCAGCTGTAAACATCTGGAGGAGTAACACACATGCGCAGGCTGTGGCCACATAGTGTCAGTGTGAGGAGGTGCAGGCTATAATTAGTATCAGGCCCGATCTAATCATCGCATGGGAGGAATTAACATGATTTACTGTTTTTATCTAAGGGGGTAACTCCACTATCTGTCACTTAGCATTGTTTCACACTAGCTGTCATATTGTCCAGAGGTGTGTGCATTCGAATGTGTGCGTGTTAGTGTGCGTGTGTGTGTGTGTGTGTGTGTGTGTGTGTATTGTTTCCCCCTTCCACTTGTGTGGCTCTGTAATTTCCCAGTGAGCCATTGTTCCTTTTCATTCCAGTGTTACATCATAACAATTATCTCTTCCTATATGGATGTGACCATATTAAACAAACCAGACCGCCCCTCCTTAATTACAACGTGCAGGGCTGAATGTTTTAATTACATTACCACTGATGTGTTTTAATTAGACGGGGGGAGAAGATAATAGCCTGCTATGACAAGAGCATAGATTTGCAGTTAAATGGTGCTAATTATTTCTTCTATTTAAAAAAAAAAATACACTTTTATCGTCATCCATTTAGTGTGTCCCTTTTAAGCTACATGTAAAACCCCATGCAAACAATAAATAAATAATTGTGCAACATAATTATAGTTTTTATAGCCGACTTGTTTTTCTTGTTGAAATGTAATCCATGTGTCTATTTGTTTTTTTGTAATTGTTTATCTATTATAATATTGGAGTAAAAAGGGATAAATGAATACAGGTAAAATCATAAAACTTGGTTTTTCAATTAATTCAAATTAAATTATCAATCGCAGTTATTTGAAATCATATCAAAAATGATTTTGAATTTATGACATTTTATTCTACCTGAAGTATTATAACAAAACCACTGCAAAGCACAGGCGGGAGGTTTGATGCACTTGGTGTGGCGCTGTCCATGGTGCCCGTCCTCTTGGCACTTCAGTCAAATCAGTTTGCAAGATAATTTAAGAAAAATAAATGAAAAAAAATAAAATAAAACAAAGACAGAAGAAAATCCCAAAAATAAAAAGAGAAAAAAAATCGACTGAAAAAAAATATATATATATAAATAAGCCTGTGAACTTCATAGGACGAGGTGCTGGCAACGAGGTGTTGGCGAGAAGTAAGAAGTCATTTGAAATAAATGCCCTGTCGCGGACTGCCCATGCGCAAAGTCCCCAGCGGCGGCGATGGAGGCAGTGGAGGAGGAGGAGGAGGAGGAAGAGGAGGAGGAGGAGGAGGAGGAGGTGGTGGTGGTGGTGGTGGTGGTGGTACTGCTGTGGCTAATGAAGAATAATAAATCATGAAAAGGGTTTTTTTCAGGTACAGCTGCGGAGAGTGTGTGAGTGTGTGTGTGAGGGAGGGAGAGAGAGAGAGAGGCTGTGCGAGTGAGAGAGAGGGAGAGAGAAAGAGAGGGAGGGAGGGGTGGAGAGAGAGAGAGAGAGAGAGAGAGAGAGAGGCGGAGAGAGACTCAGTCTGCCCTCCGCCTCAGAGCAGAGGCAGTCCGGGTCCCCGCAGCATTCAACGTGGTGGTACAGAGGTAGCGTCCAATTCCGAGACTGTCACCGGCTTTTTTTTTTTTTACTCCACTTCCACGGGAGACGGAAACTTTGGCGCCAAAAGCGAGAAAAACCCGAATCAAACGAAAAGAAAAAAGAAAAAAAGCCAAACAGGTGAAGAGCAGCGACAGCGCGGCGAGAAACTTCCGAGTACCGTGGAATTCCTCAGAGACGGAAGAAGAGACGAAGAAAAACTTTTTTTTTTTTTAAAGAAATAGAATTCTATTCTTTTTAGTTTTTCTTTCGTTCGTTCCGTCTGTTTTTTGGAGGGAGGTCCACGAGGAGCAGGTAATAAAAAAAATTAGGTAGATTCATGTGAGAAGAAGGAGAAGAAGGAGAAGAAGAAGAAGAAGAGAGCGGGAGAGAGGGAGCCACAGAGTCCACAGAGGAGAAGGTGTCGGCCGGGTGCACCTGCTCGGCCCGTCGGTTCCGGCTGCTCCACCAAAAAACAAACAAAAAAAAAAAAACGGTAATTTTTTTTTTTCTTAATGAAAACTAGACAAAAAAAAAATACATGTGACTACTTGACTTGTTTTTGGAACCGACCGCATCGTCTTCTCCCGCTCCCCCCCCCCTCCTCCCTCCACCCTCGCCCCCTTTCTTCTCCAGGTTCCTGCCCGAGCGACTGCCAGTGTCAGTGGGCTCCAGGTCCCGAAGCGAGGAGGCGGAGTCTTAACTTATTAAAAGGAAGTTGCCGCGGCTCGGACCGCCGCAAACATGATGATGATGTCTCTCAACAGCAAGCAGCCGTTCGCCATGGCTCACGGCAGCTTGCCGGAGCCCAAGTACTCGCTGCACTCGTCGTCGTCCTCCACGCTGACTTCCAACGCGCCGTCGTCCTGCTCGTCCTCGCGCCACAGCAGCACCATCATCAGCAGCAGCGGCGGCGGCGGCGGCGGAGGAGGAGGCGGCGGCGGCGGCTCGGAGGCGATGCGCCGAGCCTGTCTCCCAACCCCACCGGTACGTATTCTGCATAATCTTCTCTCTCTCTCTCTCTCTCTCTCCCCTCCCGCGCTTGATGTTTTTTTCATGTCTGCACAGCAAATCACCAACACCTCCATGTTTTTTTTTTTTTTTTGCTCCCCTTCCTCCTCCTCAGCTCAACTTATGTATTCAGTCGGCTTTGCTGCTCCTATTAATTTTTATGACCTGGGATGTTGCATGTGTCTTGTTTTGTGCGCTCCTCTCCTCTTTCCTCTCTCCTCCTTTTTTTGGGGGGGGGGGGGGGGGGTGGGGGGGGGGGTGTGGATTTCTTCCCTTTTTTTTAATTTTTTTTTTTCTTCCTCTCTCCTCTCTCCTTCCCTTCACCATTCTGGAAATGTTTTAAACCGAAGGAGTGGTGGGAGAATTCCCTGCTGACAGTTATGTGTGCATTCTATTTGCAATTGCAGAGCAATATATTCGGGGGCTTGGATGAGAGTTTGTTGGCCCGGGCTGAAGCTCTAGCGGCGGTGGATATAGTCTCGCAGACCAAGAGCCACCACCACCCTCCACATCACAGCCCCTTCAAGCCGGACGCCACCTACCACACCATGAACACGCTGCCCTGCACCTCGTCGTCCTCCTCCTCCTCGGTGCCTATCTCCCACCCGTCCGCCTTGGCCGGCCACCACCATCACCACCACCACCACCACCACCACCAGCCCCACCAGGCGCTGGAGGGGGACCTGCTGGACCACATCACCCCCGGACTGGCACTAGGAGCCATGGCCGGGCCGGACGGCTCGGTGGTTTCCACGCCTGCGCACCCTGCCCACATGGCGGGCATGAACCACATGCACCAGGCGGCCATCAACATGGCTCACGCCCACGGGCTGGCGCCGCACATGGGCATGAACGACGTGGACGCCGATCCGCGGGACTTGGAAGCCTTCGCGGAGCGGTTTAAGCAGAGACGGATCAAACTCGGGGTGACCCAGGCGGATGTAGGGTCAGCGTTAGCCAGCCTGAAGATACCGGGCGTGGGCTCCCTCAGCCAGAGCACCATTTGTCGGTTCGAGTCCCTGACGCTGTCGCACAACAACATGATCGCGTTGAAGCCCATCCTGCAAGCGTGGCTGGAGGAAGCCGAGAAATCGCACCGGGAGAAACTTAACAAGCCAGAGTTGTTCAACGGCGCCGAGAAGAAGCGGAAGCGCACGTCGATAGCGGCGCCCGAGAAGCGGTCGCTGGAGGCCTACTTCGCCATCCAGCCGCGACCCTCCTCGGAGAAGATCGCGGCCATCGCAGAGAAGCTGGACCTGAAAAAGAACGTGGTGCGCGTCTGGTTTTGCAACCAGCGGCAGAAACAGAAACGAATGAAGTACTCTGCATGCGTGTGAGAGCCAACACTACTACCACCAGTACTACTACTACTACTACTACTACTACTCCTACAACCACCACCACCACCACTACTACAACCCCTACAACAACAACAACAACAACAACAACAAGCATCCACACACAAACAAACAAAAACAATCAAAAGACTTGGGAACTGTTTCAAGAGACGATTTGTATCATATTTCCTATCTCACGCCCTTTTTTCAATCATCGACGACTTTGTGCTTCGAGAAATTCCTACAAACTGAACAATGACTGAAAAACAAACAAACAAAAAAAAACAAAAACAAAAAAAAAAGAGTCGAGAACATAGAACCTGCTGTGAGAGGAGGCGAGAGGACACGTGGAGTCAAGTAAAAGACGTCGTTTGACATGAGCAAGTAAGAACCACTATGTTTCCACCTTTATGCTTCATCACCTCTTAGGGACTCTATAATAGGCTTTAATTTCTCATTCATTTCCAATGGGGAGGGTTTTGGGTTCTAGACCCTCATCCAAATGTTATGGGACTACAGCACTTGGTTTGGTGACTACTATTACTATTATATATATATATTTTTGGGTTGGCTTATAGGATAAGCTCCATGTTTTTGTACCCCCCCTCCCCTCCCTCCCTCCCTCCCTCTCTCTCTCTCTCTCCCTGTCTCTCTCTCTCTCTCTCTCTCTCTCTGTGAGTTCATGACGATGCAGTCTGACATTAATTCAGGGTCCACGAGGGGGAACAACACAAGCTAATATTTAAAAATTACTGCCAAATAAATCCTCTGTAAATGAATAATTTACTCGTCACACACTTCATTTTGTGTCTAAATGTGTAATTTAATTATTTTGTTACCATGTGTGTGATCTTATAAGTCAGGGATCTATTTTTTGGGGGGAGGGGGCGTGTTAATGTTTATTATAAGGGCCTCAGCATTTGGAAATAATCACACGTGGAGATTTCATAATAAAATCCCACTCCCCCCCTTTTTTTCCTTCCTCAATGAATTAAAAAAATATGATTTCTCGCCGCCTGCAATAAGTTTACAATTCAGCGTGGGCCTGTATCTTATGAAGTATTTATTGAGTGAGGTCATGTTTACTTCATTACATATTTATTGGGATTCCCTCCCCTCCCCTTCCCTCTCCTCGTTTTGCTTGAGAAAATCAAATTCTGACAGTTTCTTTCGTCTTCTTTTTTTTTTTTAAACGACTGTGAAAAGTGCAGTCACAAAATTTTAAAAGTCTGAGATGGTACAATCGAGATATATATGAGATAGTATTCTCTTTTTTTAAATTATTTTATGTATGTTTCCTGCTATTGGTTTGTATAAATAGGCTATACGCATCATTATGGAGTCGTTGCTTGTTCTAAAAAAAAAAAGAAAAAAGAATCACCTTGTTTAAGTAATGTTTTTTCTTGAAAAGAAGCAGCTTCATGGAAGTTCTACGTGTACAATGTAAATATTTCATTAATGGAACCAGTCGATGCACATAAATATATTCGTACAGGTTTTTGCTGTATTGCTGTTTTAGCTGAGGTAACTGATTTCTGTAATGTATGTTGCTTTATAGGTTTCCCCTGGTTCAATTATTCCATTTTATTTATGACATCCATGTAAATTTTATTTTTTTTAATTTTTATTTATTTATTAATTTATTAATTTATTTAATTATTGAACTGCAATATGTGTTTCATTAAAGAACAAACTTTAACATTTAAAAACAAAAACAAATATCCGGACCTGTTTGCATGACTGCCTGCCTGCACCGGGGCTCGTCCACAGAACCTTCTGCTTATTTATTCATCTGTTTATTTATTGATGCTGCAGGAGGGGAACGGTTTCAGCTGCTGGGTGATGCTGAGGTTTTTATTTTAATGGAATCATGGGTCAGACAGAGATTTTAGATTTTTAAATATATATATATATATATATATATATATATACATATATATAGCACGTGACTTTGCAGAGCCCAAAAGGTTGCCAGGTTTGATCTCAGCACTCAAGACACCAGCAGCAGCAACCCCCCTCCTCCCTCCCCTCCCTCCCCCAAACAATCTGCTCTGCTACCATGCAGGAGATCAAGGCACACTCAAAAAAAAAAGGGTGTAATATAATTTACACTTTCTTTTATCTATTTTATTTTGGAGGTGCCTTTCATGCCTATAGGCCTCGCAGCCATGCAGGCCTCTCCATACCTGGAGCCCCTCTTCTTCTTCTTCTTCCTCTACGTTAAAGACACACGTGGCTTCAAGCCTCGCCGACCCCGCTGCCTGCCTGCCAGCTTAGAGCGGCTCACTGTTGCCTCTACCTGAGAGCAAATGCTAATATTCTATTAGAGTCTAATCAGGGGGTCTGTGGAGAGCTGGATGGGTCCCTGGAGCGCAGACTTGCCAGATGTCAGCCCGCCAGAAAAACAGCTCGCCTGCCAACGTGTGCACCGTCTCCATTTAAATACAAACATGCAGCGTGCATGGCTTTGAAGAGGAGAGGAGAGGAGAGGAGAGGGGAGAGGAGAGGAGAGAGGAGAGGAGAGGCGCTTTGGTTTTTTTTTTTACATATAAGGAGCAAGGAGATACAAAAATGGAGGGGAGGGGAAAGCTGGTTTGAGTGTCATGGCCGGGGCAGAGGTGCTGGTTTTGTGTGTGTGTGTGTGTGTATGTGTGTGTGTGTGTGTGTGTGGGGGGGGCTGCAGGGGGTTTGGAGGAGCGCTGAGCCAGCAGCAGCACCATGTTTCAGCACCATGGACAGTTACCTGAGAGGCTGCATGGCTGCGTGCAGCAGCGCAACATTAGCATCTCAAACCACGATCACACTGATCACTCGCAGCGCCTGCATGCGATGCATTTGCATGGGATTGTTATTGTTGTGTATGTGGCATTATTTTATTTTTTTTAACTACTCCAATGGTGCAAACAGCTCATTCGAATAACGTCTTATTTAGGGATTCGACCTTTTTAGACAAAACAAAACATCAACAATAGATGATTTTTGAAATGCCTCTATAATATGTTACATCAAAAATATTTTGGATTTGAATTAATTGCATTGATATCGATATGCACAGCCCTGTGGTATCAAATGGTTTGGGATTGAGTGCTGGGTGCAAAACAGCCATGAATCCAAAAGCCCAAACATCCTGGTGGTGACAAATGAAGAGAATCAAAACGAGCCTTATTAACGAGACAGCCGTGATGGTTCATCAATTAAAAGATGCTCCTGGTGAGTGCTGCTAATTTCCCCCTAAATGAGCCATTGACTTAATGCGTTAATAAGAGCGAATTATTAAATTACACATCGAATTATGAAAAGCAGATAATTATGAGGAGCGAGTTAAGGAGTCATTAGCCATCCCTGTTAATTACCGCTGGTCAGGGAGGGCTGCACGCCGAGTGAGGGGAGGGTCTCATCGGGAATTGAAATTAACTTTATGCAGAGCTGCTGCTGCTGCTGCTGCTGCTGCTGCTGCTGCTGCTAGACGAGCTACAGACAGTCAGACAGACAGGAGGGTACGGTATCGTATATATGAGGAGGCTGCTGCTGCTGCCGCCGCCTCCACGCTCATATATTGGGAAAACATTGATCCACGTGCTTTGATAACCAATCAATACAGCAGCAGCACCAAGATACGAATAATAAAACAGTCAAATACAAAGAAACATGGCCTCTGCACATAGAGGGGGGGAAAAAAATCAAACGTCCCTTTAAAAAAAGATATATACTTTCAGCCAATATTTCATATTAAAGGTGCAGTGTGTAGAATTTGGTGAGATCTTGATTTGAAGCTGAGGAGAATCCAGGTATCATTCAAACTCAAAAGGTGTTTATTTTGTCCACTCTGGGCTACTGTATAAAACAAACAAGCAAACAAACCAAAAAAAACATGGCAGCCTCCGAGGAGAAAACTTACTTGCACTGTAAATACATGTATAAGTCAAATTGCCGGTCGTAGAAAATATCTGTAATTATTTTTTAATGCAATGGAATTGGAAAATGTACCTTAATCTTTCACATTGGACCTTTATTGTGTTACAACAACGAGACACTGCCACATCATATCCACATTGGTATTTAGACTCAACGACATCTCATTCGCCAATAGTATCTTTAGTTTGTTCATTCTGGGCTACTGTAAAAAAACAACCGAAAAACAAAGATGGCGGCCTCCAAGGAGAGGACTTGCTTGCAATGTAAAATATAAACATTCTGGGCGTCCTTGTGCAATTTACGTATGCAGCGTATCAACTTAATCTTTCACACTGGACCTTTAACATCTTAGGCACTGACACACCATTTCCACATTTACCTCAACCACGTGTGTTTGGTTTGTCCATTCTAGGCTACTGTAAAAAAAAAAACATGGCAGCCTCCGTACAGAGGACCTGCTCCGGTTAAGTATAAATTAAAAGGCTTCTGTGCAAATAAAACAACATTTGAGTGATTTGAAATTATAACACTATTTTCTTTTAAAAAGTAGCCCAGTCAAAAATAGTTCCATCTCAAAGATCACACGTGGGCCCTATATGCATGGAAACGCATGGCGGAGGGACACAGTGGGAGCTGTGTACAAAACGAAAGGGGCAGCGCTGTTTCCTTTTGTTATAATTACGCCTTCTCTCTCTCTCTCTCTCTCTCTCTGTTTTATTTTTCGCTAGCCTCTCTCTCCTCCTGAACATTTCCCCCCTTCTTTCACAGGGATACTGATGAAATTTTAATGAAGCCGGGGACTGTCGGAGCTCCGCCTGGGGACCCGGGAGTAGAATATTTTAACTGTACATTTACGCCAAGTGTCTGCCTTCAAAGACGCGACTGCTCTCGAATTAGACGGAGCCATAAATCGCGCGACGCTCCGCCACCGCGCACCAGACCCTTTATTTGTCATCTGTGGGCTCCAACAAAAAAAAAAAAAAATATATATATATATATATAAAAAAATAATAATAATAATTTCAGGAAAGATGTTGCAGGGCTGCTGCTGCTGCTGCTGCTGCTGCCACCCTGCATGTGTGCATGCATGGTGTGAAGCGGCAATCGCCATTTGATACTGTCGCCAATCAGTTGTTGTTGATGCAATATTAATCAGCCATCAATAGTCATTAGTTTGTTAAGTGTTTTCCAGAAACTAATCGATGGAGCAGCGTTGGATGATGGTGGAGGGAGGTGCATGGTGGTGGTGGTGGTGGTGGTGGGATACTTTTTTGATGTTGGAGGATGGCGGCGCCTCTCTGCCAATGAGATTGCTCTCTCTCTCTCTCTCTCTACAACTGTGTAATCCTAGGCGCGCACACGTGAGAGCCGCGCGCGCACACACGCAATCATAAACATGGACGAGAGCCTATATTTTTTTTTCTCTCATTTTTTTTATCAATACAAATATAAGATCGATATGTATTTTATTTAGTAAGTACAGGGTGGGCAGTGGGAGAGCACGTGCTCTAAATGCATGAGGTTGTGGGTTCAATTCCCGGTCATTCCATTCAAAATCAGTTGAGAGTCGTTTTGAATGATTTCTGAAATCAAATTGGAAAAAGTATATACATATATTTTCGCCAAATACCTTTTCTTTAAGATGTCTAACTAATTAATTAATTAATTAATATGAATCTATATAAATAGTATTTGTTTTGTTGTTGTTTACATGAATTCGTCAAAGTGACAAATTAACACAACTGAGCTGGAGAAATTTAACTTTGGAGATTTTCCTGATCTAAGAGATTTCAAATATCTGGAATAATGCAGGGTCAGTAATGTATATTATTTGCAGTGTACATATTAAATGTATCATTGGCCTGAAATAACTTGGGTTAATAAGATAATAATAAAGTATAAGTGTAGAAAAGGCCTCTGCTGCAATATGTATATATATATGTACACCTTTATTTTGAAAAGTGTTGCACATGCTGGATGCTGTCTACACATGCGCAGAGCCTCTTATTAAAAATTCATCATGCCAGAGTGTTTAAACACACCACCTCTATTTTAACTCAATTCATTTTCCTTTTTAGATTAATAGAAAAATACAGAAACTAAGGGCGATGTTTTAGTTTGTCTGATCCTGCGTCCAATGAAAAACAATCTAAATGATATTTGAAAGATGACTCCTGCAAAAAAATATATATATAAAAAAAACACCATTTACTTACAGTTTAAGAGGTTTAAATAAAAAATAAAGACAAAGAGACCAAAGTGTCCATTCCACGCCACTGGAAACGTTCCGAGGCTTCATAAGTAAAATAGCTCAGGGGCGTGATTAGTGGTGGGTGCTGGGAGGCCACGCTCACCCCTGACATGTGGCTGCCCCCAAAATAATGATTTGGATGCTAAACCAAATTTCTCCTTTTTTTTTTCTCTCCTTCCAGCGTGTTTCCTGCCTTTTATATCTATTGTCACTTAGAGAAACAATGCATTCATTTCTTTAAAACATAAAGCCCTAATTTTTGTTTTTGTAGATTTGACCATATGGCTAATGTTTTCTTGTGAGTTTGTGTATTTGATCTAATTAACATGACACAAAATGAATATTTAAATCCTCGTGCTTCGGGGGAATACTGTCTGTGCCCTCGCTAATTGTTAGCAACACAACATGTTATTATCCTTCTGCAATACCTCTTCTCACAGCTAGAGGGACACAAGGGAAAATGCTATATGTGCGTATAGGCAATGTTTTGAAGACAAAAACTGATTTGAATGGAGAGAAATTGTCCACGTGTTGTCAGTGACATCAAACGGCCTAAAAATGATTAATCATTTTGAATATGTAAAAACTTCACGTAAACAAAGAGAGTTAGCGATTTCAAAAATATTAGCGACATCTCCACCACATGGGTTTATAAGTCGTATCTTGTGTTCTTACTTTTAAGAAATAAGGTCGTCAAATCGACATGTCGGCTTTCAACAAAACATTAAAATGATTAAAAGAAGAACAATTAGCAAACAAAATGAAACAACTTAATGTAAGTGCACGGAAATGTGTGTTGCAACAACTACGACCTTAATGAGTGAAAGGCAGATCTGTAATGACGTCATTTGTGCTATTGTCTCCTTATGCACGTAAATGTAAAAATATAAAAGGGCACACTTTTCTACAAATGTAAGATATGAAAAATATTCCATATCGTCCTCGAGTCTCTGAAAACCAAGTAAGGCCAGACGGGCGTATGTGTGATTGACATTATTTTTCCAAATACAAAATGAATTCCACAATGTTTGTATTTCTTCGTTAGTGTTGTGACTTTTCCCGCGTCACACGAAACACACTGACTGGCTTAATTCAACCACACGTGTCAATCAGAAAAACCCAAACGTAATTCAATCAATCATTCTCCATAAATGTACACGTCTGACCTTTGACACTGGAACGGCGGGTCACAATGCATTTGAACACAAAAGCTAATCACGGAACGCGCTCATCAATGAATTGGCCGCGTCGCCGCCATTCTGACCCTAACGTTTGTCCCGACGGTGTCGCAGCGCCTTCGGCCATCAAATATTTAACGAGGAAGACGGGGAGAAGAGTATATACAGTTGTGGCGTGTGGCTTGGTGAAGCGCCGGGGCCTCTTCCCGCCGTTTCCCCGCCGCACCTGATCTTCCTCTGTGCAGCCGGGGCAGCGTCAGACCGACGCGGCTTGTTCTCAGAGGCGGCGGTTGCCGTGTTCCGAGCGAGTGAGTCGTAAGACCTGGTTGAGATTGGACCTTAATGAGAAGGTGGTAGAGCTGTCGACTGGATGTGTGTTCATTGGGCTTTGACAGCCGTGCTCTGTTGCAGATCTATTAATCATACCCACAAGGAGTGCAAGTCTCTCTCTCTCTCTCTCTCTCTCTCTCGCCCTCCCTCCCTCTCACTCACTCACTCACTCACTCACTCCCTCAGTTTTCAGTTTATACAGAACAGAATCATTTACATAAAGTCCTTAAGGCAAATAACTGTTGGGGGCTCTAATTTATATCTGATCGAAAATTAGCCGTCATTATGCGCACCATTAGCTGCGTCTTTAATGTGCTTCTAAGCACCATTTGTCAAGCAGCTTGTTAATATCCTTCAAGTCTTTAAAGTTGAGAGCTCATTAAAGACTGCTGTGCCTGCTCTTGATGCTATTTCATAAAATTCGGTGGGAAGGGACAGACCATTTTAAAGTTTTATTTTTCCTTCTATTTAAAAAAAATTTTTTTTTTATATTTTCTATTTTGCAATGACATTGTCCAAAAACAGAGATGAGAATGCAGCGCATGTGCATGTATTATCTAGACTAAACGCGCAGGTTTAGCTTTGGAAAAATAGAAATATTGAAGATTTAAAGGTGCAGAGTGTACGATTTGGTGACCTCTAGAGGTGAAGTTGCACGTTGTATCCACCGCCTCACCCTCGCCCTCCTGAACATGCAGGAGAACCTATGGTCGACTTCATTTGTCATTTAAAGTCAAAAGACGTTTATTACGTCCACTCTGGGCTACTGTAAAAACATGGCGGCCCCCGTAGAGAGGACCCACTCCTCACGTAAATATACATTAATGGGCTCATTTAAGGCTAATGAGATGAAAAAAAAAAAAAAAACATTTAGCCGATTATAAATTCATGAAAAGGTCAGTATGGAATCTTTTTTTTTTGGTAATATTATTCAAAAGTGACCAAAATGACCGAAATCTTACACACTGCACCTTTAAGGCAAAACTGAAAACGGACTGGTGTGAACGTCAGTTTAAAGTATGAGTCCACGCCTCGTTGTCAAACGGCCACATCAGCAAAGCGAGCGGACGCCGTCTCCTCACAGCTCGTCCTGCCCACAGCCCAGAACAGGAGACGCCACAGGCCCAGGCTTCGCCCGTGGGCAACGGCAGATATGCTGCTTTATTAGTGCTTACAACTGCAGTGTCCTTAGTCTCTCTCTCTCTCTCTCTCTCTCTCTCTCTCTCTCTCTCTCTCTCTCTCTCTCTCTCTCTCTCTCTCTCTCTCTCTCTCTCTCTCTCTCTCTCTCTCTCTCTCTCTCTCTCTCTCTCTCTCTCTCTCTCTCTCTCTCTCTCTCTCTCTCTCTCTCCACCAGTGGAACAGATTCCTCCAGGCTAAAGCAATAAAGAGAGTAATTAGAATGCTAAAGACAGATGTAAATAAAGGGAATGAGACAGTGGTGAGGGATGAGGCGTCTAGGTCACACACTCTCATCAAAAACCCAGTTGGTAGCAAATGACACAACGTTCAGTGCCAGAGGCCTGGGGCTACTTCTGCAAACCAGAGGACATAATGGACTAAATTATGGCCTCAATGGCTATGCATCTCGGAGCACCAATAAGGACACACAGGCACACACACACACACACACACACACACACACACACACGCGCACACACACACACACACACAAACATACCATATATTCGCTAAAATATAACGTACATTTTCAAAGATTATATCAAAAACACACCTCGTACATTCATTATTATGATTAGTATCATGTCTGCCGCAATCAACTGTTTTGATGTTTGATTAATCAATTGATTACTCTTTTCTTTTTTTAAGTGAACTCAATTCATTGGTTACAAGGACAAAAACCGCACCATCATTGCCGGCGGTGTATTTATTAAACTACATTCCTGGAGATAGATACAGCTCATTATATATTTGTTGCAAAAGAACTGGACATGCCACAATAAATATTGTTCTTATGATACGTTCAGCCCCCCCCCCCCAAACCAAATTAATTTCCAACAATTTTAATAATCGATTAAAATAATTAGCTGTTGGAAGTTATAACTTCGCAACCTCATCGTCTCCCAAAAAAACAGTTGACGCTACCTTGACATTATCGTTTTTTTCTCACGGGTGGACATAAGAATACTTTTTATGGAGTAAAATCACGAGCCTGATTTCATTCTGCCTGAGTCTGAAGAATTCACTAATGCTTTCCTTTTTTTTATTTAAAAGGAATAAAATTGGGCAAACTAAGATGAAGCCGAGTGACTTACAGTCACACTGGATGGATGAGAGGAGCGAGTGTCTGAGCGAGCGCACACATCAACACTAAACACTATACACTGGAGAGTACATGCAAGGCGAGGGGGTTGGGCTAATTAAAATATTTGCATTATTAAAAATACATTAACTACTAGAATGCCGTCATATTTAGCTACACGAGGCATTAATAAATTAGCCAACCTTTGCTGATGAAATGAATCCGTCTTTATATTGGGTTTCAAGGGGAATTCCAGTTTTTTTTTCCCCCACCGTATCCTTGATATTCCTTTGTCCAGTTACATTTTCCGCTCGTGTCATGATGGGAAAACAAAAATGACGCAGCATCTTCTATCACGTCTTCTGGCATATGGAGGAAACGGTGATTTCAGGAGGAGGAGACCTGGGTTCCATCGTACACAGACTGTGTACTGCCGGTCATGGTCAGTGAGCTGACCATGTCACCACGAACAAAGAAACAGAAAATCAGACACCATGACTTGTGTGAATTCTGTCCAAGTTTTACAGCCGAGAAAGTCGGGCTGCGAGGTGATGAGGCAAATACAGGCGGGGAAAACCTGCAGTTCACAGGGTGGCCACTTGAGGCCGACTCCAGGAGCGAGTCAATCCCCGTAGACTAAAATGGTCAACTTGGTGAATGAAACACTTGATTAATTAAACATTAAACACATAAACATACAAACTATGATTTGGTCTCAGTCAGTCACATTTTTTTTACATGAAAACTAAACGGGGGAGAGGGTTTTTTTTCTAACTTGCTTCATTTTATTCCATTGAGGTTTGAAATTGTGCATAATTGAGGGTGTGGCCTATTGAGTGACACCAGGGCTGACTCGGCACAGTTGTGTGGATGATGCAACCATATCATGGGGCCACGCCCAGCTCTGCCTGTGCTCTGCCTCTTTGGCCATTTTTGGATGAAATAGGGAGTGGGAGGAGTCAGGCATCGGCAAGATGGTGAGGAGTGACCCGCCCCCACGATGAGTTTTATAAGCTTAGGTTTCACGGGCGCTGTGACCGTCTATGAGGACGACAGATACATAGTTGTCTCAGGGAAGTTATAGTATGAGTTAGTTATCACTCTATGTGTTTTCAAGAAACTGAAGAAAGTTTATGGATTACAAAAATCCCGTTCACTTGCTCTACTTCTGTCGCGCTGCACACCAAACGACTAAAGTTAAAGATGCCTTGGCATGAACACTACAGACAAATCACCGACGCAGTGAATCTGCTGCGATACCTTTGTAGCTTAGCAGCAAAACGAAGAGCTGGCATGTCACGTGGACACCTGTCCGCAGACCTGAGCGTGCAAACCAGGATCTCTCCCCACTCGCTCACGTCTGTGTGTTTTCTAAACTGTAATTCCAGTCTGTCTGACAGCACTTGGATGAAGCAGATTGGTGGCTGCCAATCAACACTGGGAATGAGCCATCAGAGGATTCTCTGCCAGACGTTCCCATCGAAGGAGCGTGACCAGCTCACTCTGCAGTAAATATAGACTGGAAGAGTTTCCTGCGTGAAATACTGATCGACTGCACTGAAATGATTATAATATAGATAGAGAGTTTTTTTTTTAATGCCATTGCCCCAATGCTTGGGCCATAAAGAGGACGGTTCCAGGCGCTATGTCAGTCGGAGTGATGAAAATTAGGGGAGTATTGTATTTTTATTGCAGGTGACAAAAGCTCCGTGATCTCGTCATGCAAATCCTCTTTAGGAAGCCACGTCTCAGTGCCACCCCACTTCATCAGGGGTTACACTCTGCCACTGAAACCTGTGCTTCTGAGGTGCCTCCGCAGGAAGGTTGATTACCCCGGATATATTTCTTCTGCCGCTCAGGGCTATTATTGCTTGAGATACCGACTACAGTCAGAACCCTGATGGAGCGATGCCGAGTGGGAAACGTCTCTGGTAAAACCATATAAAGTGATTCAATGCGCACATAAAGAAATGTTAATGATCATCAAAGACCTTTGTGTTGGATGGCTTTTCCTCCCACTTCCCCCTTTTTTCCTCGGCTGTCCTTTTCATTTTCTCCTCACCTGAACCGTGGGGCGCTTTTTCCTCATTTTGTGCGAGTGTTTTCGAAGAAATTAAAAGAATCTCAATGTCGACCGGACACACCTCCAAGAAATAGCATCCCCGAAATGTCTTCTGTCACGTTTCTTTAAAAAAACGGGAAAAAAAACGCTAATATTGACAGTGAGCTGGTGCCGGGCAGACGTCTGTGGCTGTGCTGTGAAATGTGGCAGCCAGGCAGACATAGTTTCTGACCTCTATATAGCAGCGTGGAAGGACCTCAACAGCTGTAAACAACACTGCAATCAGTGTCCCATCTGCTCCCTTGTCCCACTTGTGTGGATGCCTTTTTGCCATTTCTTTCACCCTCTGCCAAGTGGCTGCCTCAGGACATCTAACCCACAGAAAAGAGCTCATTTACCCAAGGAGGGAAGAAGCAAACTAGATTTTTTCGGAGTGTGGCGGCTGATGGGGAAGGAAACTTGGCCGTGGCAGCTTTTAAACCGAGACGTCACCATTTGAAACATGCAAAAATAAACAAGTCAGTCCATCCCAGCTGAAACGACAACCAGCTATTCAGGGGGCGATTACGACATGTTGACTTGACCTCTATTAACACCTATTCAGGCTAATGATGCTTCACAGCCATTGTATGAAGAGGGTGCTTAAGCTGCACACACACCACAAAGGTAAGTGATGCCACTGCTGTGAGAGTGAGGCCGAGTCTCTTAAGTGGGTCCCTCCTTTGTTTGCATGCTGCCTGAACACAAGGACACACACACACACACACACACACACACACACACACACACACACACACACACACACACAGCTACTCAGCGGATCCAACACAGTTGATGATAGTGACAAGCAAAACATTGATTTTTTACTGATTGAATTTTAAAAACTATGAGAAAGTAAATAAATCCATTAAGTTGGTTGTGTGGCCCTCAGATTGTTTCAGTGACAAACACTGACATAATCCTTTAATATTCTACATAGTGTTCCCGTTTATATACAGTATATCTTCTATTCTACCGTTTTTTTTACACTGATTTAATGTAACATTTTTAATTCACCACATTAGGCTTATTGTTTTATGCATGTTTGTCACTATTATTGTTAGTCTTACAGGATGAACGACCAACACACCTGTGTAACTGTTAACTTACGTCGCAAGTCACCTCTGATTTTGATTTTTAAGGTCCAGTGAGAGCAAGTGAAGTTACATTTCCATTGGTTGATATTAAAAATAAAATATTTATGTTCAGAAAGCTTGATATTTCCACGAGTGTATTATCACCAGAATGTACAAAATGTTACTTTCATTACCTTGGAATATGCCCTTAATGTTTACATCAAGAACAGGGCTTCTCTATGGGGGCCGCCATCTTGCACCACCATGTTTTTACAGCTGCCTATAAAGGACAAACAACACATTTTGAGTGTCAATGACACATGAATATTGAGGTAAAGTTCTTTCAGCGGCAACTTGCAACCTAAATATCACTTAGTCCAATGAAAGATAAATTCATCATATACACATACACCCCCCCCCCATTATTATTATCATTGTGCTCATAACGTCAAGCTTGTTGACACTTTATGCTAATGAGCGTGCTGAACGCTGGCTGTCTAAAGAGTGAGGGCGCATTAATTACCCATTTCCATAGATTTGGGTCCTGAAAGAGTTTGGCTTTCAATATGTATGACGATGATGACGACGATGATGAAGATGATAGCGCGCTGCCCTTGCCACCTCGACACGGGGAGGTCATCACGCCTCAATCAATCCACGCTTCTCCGCTCGCCAAATAATTGCCTTATGTTTCTATAATCAAAGTGTAACATCTTTACAAGCCCTTCGCTGGGGGACGGGGCCGGGCCAGACTTTGTATTCTGAATGCATAATCCTGTGTATAAATATGCCTCACACCGGAGCCCTGTGTGTTATGTGATTTGGGGGGGGGGGGGGGGGGGCGGTCAGCGCCACCTGTATTCCTGTGGGTGGGATTGTGGAATTGCGGGAGATGTGATTGGAGCATTATCCTTACACGTGGGGGTGGGGGGGTGGGGGCTGCAGAACTCCTATCTGTTGTTCCCCCTGCTCATTTACTTTATCAGTGCACTCCTGTAATATACATAATTCAGACAACCGGGGAATGTCTTTGGGCTCTGAACCACCTGCTGGCTTTTATTAGCTAATTAATGGTGATTTATCAGAGCTGCTAATTTGAGTGGGGCCGCTTGCCTCCAGGATTCTCCGAGCGCCGTATGAATTCTGATGGTGATTATGCTTATTTGATGGGCAGTTTGCTAAAACAAAAAGTTCTGTCTTCTCTGCCCCACGGGGATGGAATTTCTCTTCTTAGCATCGACGACCTTGCGTGATTTTTTTTTTTTTTTCTTCTTCCCTCCGTCTCATTAAGGTCTCACGGTTCGGAATTAAATTCAAAACAGCTTTTTCTTTACCTGTAGATGTATATCGCCTTGGGTGGGTCTTCTTTTTGATGCCCTTATATTTCATGTATATTTACCATTCAAGGTCCAAGAATTCACCTTAGGTTCCAAAGTGGTAGTGGAACAACATTAAAAAGGAGAATACTCAAGCAAATATATCTAATTTACGGGAACCTACGGTGCGTGTATATCTTTTTGCTATGTATATTTTAACATCCATTCACTTTTGCTCATTATTAACGGACTTGACAGTAGTTAAAGGTGCAGTGTGTGATATTTTGGTCATTTTTTTCACTTCTCAAAATATTGCAAAATAGTTGCATCATGCATCTGAATGTTTTTTTTTTTTTCACATTACCCTTAGATGGGTCAATTCATGTATATTTACTTTTAGGAGGGGGTCCTTTCTACGGGGGCCGCCATGTTTTTACAGTCCCCCAGAGTGGACGTACTAAACATCTTTTTGAGTTTGAATGACAACTGAAGTCGACCAGAGGTTCAGATGGGTGAGGGTGAGGTGATGGATACAACACGCACCTTCACCTCTAGAGGACACCAAATCGTACGCACTGCACCTTTAAAGTTACAGCTTTTAGGATTATTAAGTGATATCTTGAGGTGAAGTTGCAAGTTGTACCCCTCACCGCACCCTTCCTTCTAAGTGTGTGGAAATTATGGAATTCTTTCATTGGCAAAAGGTGTTATCACATTTATAAAAATTGTAAATATCATCATTAAACTCTCCCAACAAACTCAACTCAGTGTCCCAGAAATTATGTTTTTAAACAGCTACAATGCTAACGTCTGACTATCGTCTCTGCTTCCACAATCTTCACCTGGCTCTGGTCACATGGTGCGATTGTATGAGCTGGGGGCAAACAGGACGGAGGGTCGGTTCATGTGACATATACTGCGTCAGCCAATCATTTTGTTGGAACTAAATGAAATGATTGGTCATGTTCGATACAACAATTAAAAGGTGGTGATTATTGGTGATCTTGAAATGAAGAGGATTTCAACTAAAAACAAACACACTTATCAACTGCATGAAGAGGAAAAACTTGCAGTTCACAGGGTGGCCACTTGAGGCTGGCTCCAAAAGCAAGTCAATCCCCATAGACTCTCATGTTAAAATGGTCGACTTAAGCGGTGGATTAAACATGTTTGAAGTCTGGTACAAACTAAAATTTTGGTCTCAATCAGTCACATTTGTTCCCATGACAACTGTATGCTGGTGGATTTATTTCTAACTTGTTTATTTTTATTCTATTGTGGTTTGAAATTGTGCATAATTAAGGGTGTGGCCTCTCGAGTGACACCTGGGCCGACTTGTCACGCTCTGTGGACGCTGCGACAGCGGGCCCCGCCGCCCCCCCCCCCCCCCCCCCCCCCGCCCAGCCCTACCTGTGCTCTGCATTTTTGCCCCTTTTTGGATAAACCAGGAAGTGGGAGGAGTCAGGCATCGGCAAGACGGTCAACAAGTGAACTGCCCACTCCGAGCCTCATGAGCACTCTGCACAAACCTATGGATGACGTCATGGATGCTACATCCATCTTTTTACACAGTCTACGGTTCCAGCTTGATTCACCATAATCAAATGCTAACATCCGCTAATGTCATTGGTTTCATCTGAATTGACCCCCCCCAAAAAAAAGGGTTCATCCTCTGGGCAGCGTGAACATCTAATAACATAGTTCAAGACTAAGACGAGTGGTTTGGAGCAGCGCTACGTAAACACACCGCACCGGTGATGCTGGTGAAGATGAAATGAAGTCATCATTTCACTCGCATACAATGAATCAGTCCTTGCATCTTTACACACTGACAGTTCCATAGCATTTGATTCCTCTACTGAGAACGCCTCATGTCATTCATTTTACCTTCCATTCCATACATTTGACAGCAGCTTGTCATATCAACAAAGATCCGGTGTGTAAAGGCATCATCTGGCTGATTGATGTTTCCTGCCCTCTGCATGCGTATCCCCGGGGAACAGACTCTCACCCTTTCTCTAAAAACGCTGCTCGAATCCCAGAGGGCAGCCGGAAGTATGAAACAGTATGTCAAGTCATTTCATATGTCTGAAATTAGAAGTTGGAGGTGGAGCGAGGTAGGGAGGTAGAGAGGTAGAGAGAGAGAGAGAGAGAGAAACTGGGGTTAATATATGTCTGCCAGCACATACTGTGTCTTTTCCTCATCGTTTCATCCCAATTCAAATAAAATTCAAAACAGCAGGTAAATGCTAATATCACACAAGCAAGCAACTGTGCCTCCAGCAACACGCTGCATTCAAAAGAGTTTGCCGCGCAAGGTGCAGCGGCTCCCTGCACAAACGGATGTGTTTGCTCAGTGGGATTTGAACAGGGATTCTGGAAACGCACTTTAATGTTGCAAATCTCGCAGCGCCCCTCGCCGCACGTACGCGCATTTTCCAACACAATACAGATGTAAAAAAAAAACTCAAAAACCTGTCAGAGTCTTATGAGTCGCTTGTACATACATGTGTCGTATCACATCATCAAAGCACAATTACACCCTGACAGCAGGAGCTCGCTTTGTAAAGCAGGGCTGGATCTTCCAGTGTTAAAGACCAAATCACTCCTTGTTGACAGCGTTCATTTGACACAGCTCACAGTCAATGAAGACGGCGTGCCAGGAGATCTGCGCGTGAAAAGACGGGTTATGTCAATGTAATCCAAAGAGATGACCCGGAGAGGTCAGAGTCTGGGTGTTTGTGTGTCTGCTTGTGTTTGCGCGTGTGTGTACACACACACACACACACACACACACACACACACACAATAGACCTCTGGTAGAGACAGGGCCAGCCTCAGCCCCTCTCTTGGGAGAAAACCTTCAGTATAAAAGCCTGCTATTCACAAGGACCTCAGCAAGAAAGGGACCAATCCTTTTCCCCTTCTCCACAAAACACACACACACACACACAGGAAACTCGCTCGGTTTGATGGGGGGAATGGAAATAAGCGCCTGTGTGCCTATGAATGCTATCATTTCATTCCTCTACTCTGAATGCTCCAGGGATCAGTGTGAAGGAGTAGGAGCAATAAGTTCACTTTGCTGAATTAATGCTGTAATTCTTTATCAGGAGAGCCTTGGCATTACCTTGAACCGGGGCTGGTTTTTATGCAAAATGGTTTCAAGCCTAGTTTTTTTTTTTAATGATGGTCCTAATTTGTTGGCTCACTCTAAATTATTAATCTCTTTTATATTCAAGTAGTTATTACATGTCATGACTGTATCTATGGGGTGAGTTTTAATAGCATCTGCTGGACCTTAGGAAAGGAGCCGGCGCAGGAATCCTATTAAAAATTGATAATTAGCTAAATATTTGCCTTGGCACCTGCTTTGAGCCACTGTGCTAATTGGCATGGGAACTGCGGCAGTGGTCACCGCAGACACACACACACACACACACACCCACACACACACACACACACATTGAGATGTGAGTGCAGACATTCGCCGCCGCAGCGAAGGAGGAGAAGAAGAAGAACAAATCAATTAAAGAGATGAAAATGTGACTTTCACAGGATTCCACTGGTGGCTGTTAACATCCAGATATTGTCTCATTTTGAAAGTTATTAGAAAATAAGACGGAATGTGAAACCTCCGCACACTTTTAAAAGGAAGTCGTCACACTGGAGGATTATGAAATGAGCTGTGCGGAGGTGGGAATCAAACCTTCACCTTTTTGCTACCAGAGAAGCATCTTGCCAAATTGGTTAACATAACCTACTGAGATTATTACCTTTCTTTTATACACGATACTCTTGTACTATTGTTACACAATAGGCATTTTGCGATGAGTACGTTTTGTACACATGCATGTTGTAGTTGGAATGTGGCTTGTAATAGATACAAATGTGTTTATTCTCACTTTGGTGCACAGTGGGGAGCATGATGATACAATATTTACAAAGTCCAACAAGTGAGATTTGTAATGACCCTCGAATCAGCCCTTTATATCTCCGACAGATCAGTCAAATCTTTTGAGTTTGGTTGTTAACTGAAGACACCACAGGAACTAGCAGAGGGTTCCCTGCATGCCAGCACTAGATGTTGCTTAAAAATATGCACTGTCCCTTTAAATGCATTGAAAATGTACAATAAAATGGTTAAAAAAAATGAAATAGGGAGGCCAACAAACTAACAAAATATTATATTCATATGGAACAAAAACACTGTCCTCCATGATTGTTTGAGTTTATACAATGTCCTGCCTGTATCTTATTCACGTAAAAATCATTGCCTTTTAAATGAGTGATATAAAGAATGTAGCGCAGTAGATGTTAACTATATACATTGTCTTATCCCACAAGTAGAGCTGGTGACTGTTTCTATCCATCCATCAGACACAGACATACCACTGAACCATCTGCCAGACTCCCCCATCTCTCACTGAACCCCCACACTCCCCCCCCAGGA
>JAFBJT010108876.1:0-12966 GCA_016785325.1 Chascanopsetta lugubris
CCCCCCCCCCCCCCCCCCCCCCCCGGGACAACGAGCAGTGGTGACGTGAGGCTGTCCTGTGGGCTGTGTGACTGTCGACTGCTCCATGTGGACGTTACGTGAAATAAAAAAAAATAAAAAAAGGCCTCTGCAGGAGAACGGGACCCTTCACCTTTTGAAATATGTTCATTCAGCAACTCTCAGTCAATCACACGTCACGGGTTTTGTTGTTTTCACTTCAAGTGGACAATCGTCCGTCACCGACGCGCGAGCTGCGCCTGCAGCGACACGTTTAACACCGAGTGCGCGTTCCAGCGCCCACGGGTCACAATCGCGCACGCATCCAATAGACTTCCCGTTCATTTCATTCATTAAATAATTAAGGTTTGATCCTCATGAAGACGGCAGCACACTCTAAAGTGGGCAGCTGTATTCAGCACGATGCATAATGTATGCATGATAATGCAGAGAGGTGCTGACCCGCTTGTTATTTCACTTTTAATAATGCATCGTCTGAAACGGTCCCATATTGTCATGATTTATTAACACTTTACTTCACCATTAGCAGAGGACATATACATGTTGACCTTCGTTACCAAAGGGCTTCAAACTCCGGCCGTGTTTTGTTCTCTGTCCATATTTGAACTGGTTTCTCTTTGAGATCGGAACCAGAATAAGAAAAGGATCCGTCGTCACTGTACTAAAGGTTTTCAATGAACGGACGAGGAGCCACATCAAATACATGTATGTAAAGATATAAATTACGTTTTCACTTTTTCCAATATATTATATATATATATATATATTTCCAATAACATTTTTTCATGTCTTCCTTCAGAGCTCCTCTTCATTACGTATGTTTACAGAGTGAGAGTTCAAATAATGCTCCTAATGACAAGTGTGTGTGTGTGTGTGTGTGTGTGTGTGTGGAGCGGATGTGCAGAGATTTGTTCCCCCTCTCTAAACCTTCTCTCCCACTCACTGTGTCACTTCCACAGTTTTCTGGCCTCGATCTGTTTCTCCCTCTGCCTCCATCACCTCCATCACCTCCATCACCTCCATCACCTCCATCACCCTGCTCTGCATCTTACATCCACATGTTGGAGTTTTACTGTTCCCTTTCCTTTTCCACAAAGATCTGACAACATGCAGCCATGAGATTGCGTAAAACGAGACCATCCCTGTCTTTTGTCCTATTTTCCATACACACACACACACACACACACATATATATACAGTCAGCAACACACACCGTCACACACTCTTTGCGGGGTATCTATTACCTGCCCGTCTGCTCTGATCTCTTTGGACAGCTCTGATCAAAAGATGTCATCCGAGCCACTCGACCGGGCTCGCTAGGGAAGTTAGCACGGCAGCACATTTGTGTGTGTGTGTGCGTGTGTGTGTGTGTGTGTGTGTATGTGTTTGGGGGTGAATCACACAGTGGTCCGGGTGTAAATAAAATGACAGGATCACTTTAAGGTCCTGTCATGTTGGCAGGAGGCGATTATGATAACGCCGGCTCTGTTCAAACACAAACGGACACACTTAAATGCACTGGCCGGAGCATAATATACATGATGGAGCTCTTTTTCTGCCTCCTCCTGTCGGCCTCAGCCTCTCGCCTTCATTTCCTTCTCTTCTTCTTTTCAGTCCAATCTCTCCTGCAGTAATGGCCATTTTTTTTCTCTCTCGCTCTATCGTCATTGCCACAGGCCTGAGGTGAATATGCTGAGAAGGCGCTGAATGCAAATTGCACATCTTCAAATGTATATAACACAAAAGGATTCATATGAGCGCGCGCACACACACACACACACACACACACACACACACACACACACACACACACACACACACAAATATCCTGCATCTAAAAGTCAAATGCATATCCTCTATAAAGGGCTTCCCAAAAAATGGATTGGTAAAACAAATCAAACACAGATGCAAAAAGAGCAGTGGCAAAGCTCAGTCTAAGCAATAAAAGGTGTGAAATGTGAGGGGGTTTTAGAAGCAACGGAAAAAAAAAAAACAGCTGGCAATAAAGCTGGAAAACAGCTCTGCTCCGAGGCAATTTAGACTGCAAAACACAAACCATTAAGTTTGTGCATTATCTTTTAATTTAATCTTGAATGATTTATAATCCATCACGCAAGGCTTCAACCATATCCAATTATTCTCTGCTGCTTGATTGACAACAAAGGTGATTTATTAAGCTAATAAAAACTGATGTGCTCTCCACTTGCTCTGAAAATAACCAGCCGGACCAAGAGCTTAAGGACACACACACACACCCACACACACACACACACACACACACACACACACACACACCCTTCCCAAGAGGTATACAATACTTCCTGTATGCACACGTTTATTTATAACAGTATGTGTGTTTTTGAAGGCGTGGTTGGGGTGAGAGTGGGAACCCCTCGACCAATCAAACGCAAGTATCCGCTCACTTAAAAGAGAAATCACACTCCCTCTGTCCCTGCCTCCCTCTCTGTGCCCGAGATGCTGGAAATCAAAATGTCAGGCGCAGTGACGAGCAACGGTTTCTCCCCATATGCAACGGCGAGTGATTATATTAGGCTTTAATTCCTCCATCCCAGAGCATATATGTCATCTCACCCTCTGCTTTATCTGCTAATGTTACGCTCAATCACTTGATATTAATGGAAAAACACAAGAGCCAGCGGGGCCCTGTGACGCTGGCGAGTGTGTGTGTCTTTGTTGATGAGTGGCGGGGCGGGGTCGTGTGCGCCGGGACGGAGGGGGCTGGCGGTGGTGGGCTTCACATGCGCATCAACGTAGGAGAGTGTCATCAAGAAATATGAGCGCGTTGACGGCGCCGCGCCACGTAAGAGTCTCTTTGAACGAGGCTTCCTGTCGCACGCGCCTTCGTGTGGCCGCGCGCTCACCACCAGCCCTTGTTTTCGCATTTCTCAACACGGATTGAGGCATCATTGTCATTTACGCTGACATGTTTGAAAATGTGGAATCCATGAGGCCGGGGTTTAAGGGCGACCGTCCCAATTACGGCTGTAATTCTATATTTATTGGAAACAAATGTCCTCGGGAGCAGAGGAGGACGAGCGCCATCCCGTGAAGCGGAGGCCGTTTCCTTGAGCGTGGGGACGGACGGCGCTATGATGGAGATCAGGCTGCGCTGACTCCTCGGGGACACCTTTCCCTTTGATCACTCCTTTTGTTTTTGGCGGGATTTCCGAGATAAAACCGGTCACTACGTTAAACTGCGTGTTGACAGCGGAGAGAGGCAGCGCCGCGACGGATGCCGCGGACACGGAGACAACGCGAGGTCTCCGCACACGGCGCATCCTCCGTCACTTCCATCAGCTGTTGGAGTGGAGTCACTCATGCCCTCGCAGTTACTTTCCGAGTATCGTATATCTCCTGGAACTTTACTGCCATTCCTCCTCACGGCTCGGCCTGTTCTCGCGTGTTTGGCAGCAAACGCCGCCGTTCTCCGAGCCAATAAAAGGAACATGAATGGATGAGAAAAACAGCTGCGCTGGACAACGTGAGCGACACTTATGCTCCTTTACCACGGGTCAGAAAACCCATCGGTACCCTCATGCAACAGGAACGGGTTTAATTGGCATTCACGCCTGGATCAGATGAGTCTGACTGGTTTGATGGATGCACAAATCCCAGTCTCCTCTGTGTGTTCCGCCGGGGCAACTTCTTGCGTTATTTCTGGCGTAAGGCAACGGCGCCCGGTCAACCTCTGTCCGACGCGTGCGAGCGCCGCCATGAATGTTTGAAGCGAGACTCGGCAGAGCGTTCAACAAGTTTGTTGTGAGGCAGATTAGCGTCAGGTTGTCATGGCGCTCCGTGGTGTCGTTGTTGGTCTCCACCACCTGAGCGGTGACGTCACACTCGACGCATTAGTGAGAGAAAGAAACAACTGAATGAATGAAGGATTGAACATTTACAAAGGGGAGTTCTCTCCTTTTAAAATCCACTTTGCCCAATCCCAGAGGAACGGGTCAATCTCAATGGGAACCAGGCTGTGCATTTCCGTGATTGGTCGAAAATTCTTAACCTTATAAAACTCAAAGATCTCGTGTGTTGCGTATTCTGTCGTATTCGCAGTGAGATTCGTTTACTTATTGGTGGTGAAACCCGAGAGCCTCCCGCACGTCTCCCCCCATCAAAGGCTTGTTGAAGTTGCTCTAATCATTTCTATACTTTAAAGTTCTACTTCGTCATACATGTGGTATGAAAGGCAACCTGAGAGCCGCGCGTCGTTCAAATCAAGTCTCTTTCCCTTGACTTTGAAACGTAATTAGTGTGTCGTCAGCATGTTTGTGTGTCTGTAGGTTTGTCACATGATGGATCAAAGCATCAGCACCTTTCCTCATGCCCACTGGTGGCGTGTGTGAGTGTGTGTGTGTGTGTGTCAGGTGGTCAGGTCGGGGGGGGGCTTTGCCTCATGCCCACTGGTGGCGTGTGTGAGTGTGTGTGTGTGTGTGTCAGGTGGTCAGGTCGGGTACGGGATTTGAGGGGTTAGGGAGTAGATAGGTTTCTTTAATGTCAGCATTTGTGTGTGTGTGTGTGTGTGTGTGTGTGTGTGTGTGTGTGTGTGTGTGTGTGTGTGAGAGAGCGAGATCAGACCATCACCACCATGTATCCTGGGTGATGGGAAACATATGGTGGTGGAAAGCAATGACCAGTGGTGTGGAAACACCCAGGACAACAAGGACACATCTGAGCTCCGTTAACTCAAAGGATATTCGGAAGTGGTCTGAGACACATGTGGCCAAAAGGACAAAACACTGCTTCTGCGCAACAACAACAACAACAACAACAGCACATTCAGTATTTACAAATGTAAATGTACTTTCATATTACGTTGGGAAATCAGATCAAATGAGTCATTAAAGGTTATTAATATCATTTTAAAAGGTTTGTCCATGTTTGGTCTTATCACAGGGATGCATGTTAATGCCTGGTGTGTGTCTATGTGTGTCTATGTGTGTGTGTGTGTGTGTGTGTGTGTGTGTGTGTGTGTGTGTGTGTGACGGAGGCTCGGCAGAACTGAGAGGAGGTGAATGAGAAAGTGCAGGGAACTGACTGGACATCGTATCTTCTGACAAACCTTCTACCTGTCATGAAGTTCAGGAACAGAACGAACTCGTCGCTGTGTCATTTGCGCGTAAAGGGTGTCGTTCGATTCGCCGCCGAAAAAAAACCCGGAGCGGATCAAACACACACGTGTTTACGCGCGACACACAGCGAGTGTGTCGCAAACACGCAACTGTGGAAACTGACGGCTGCGCGCAGGACATCATGTGACAGCTGCACGCGTACGTTCACCAGCGCCCCCCCACCCCCCACCCCACCCCTCCCCCCTTAGCTCCGCCCCCACTACCCCTCACCCCACGATGTAAAACAGACCGTTTGCCATGTCTGCCATGCCTTGACACCGGCCACAATTGATTAGTGTGATTTACAACACAACTCCCACACGCACACGACACATGGTGCACACACATGCAGATGCTCTGTGTCAGTGAGACGTGTGTTTGAACGTGTGTATGTGAGTGCGTGCGTGTGTGTGTGTGTGTGTGTGTGTGTGTGTGTGGTTTGTCTGCGCATAGGAGCCCACACACACATTACGTCAGCCTCGAGGTGTTACTCTCTGAACAAAGGTTAATGAAAATATCGAAACTAAAGAGGGTGGAAGAGCTTTTTGATCTCAACACCATAAAAAACAGAATAAAAGAATGTAAAAAAATAAATAAATTCCCAGACCACATGAAACTCTAGCTGCACCTGATCACCCTCGGCACCGGGGACACGAGAATGCATCGCATTCATCGGAGCGAACGCGCTTGACCAGACGCCGAGAGGAGACAACTTTGGCTTGTGAAGCGCTGAAATTGAAGGGACGTGATGAAATGACGTAATTAGCTTCACTCTGTGTTTGTGCATCTGACGCTGCAGATGTTGATGATTAAGACCTTTCATTCCAGGCTGAACTTCATTTTGGGGGACGAGAGAGGAGGTGGACACAGCCTCCATCTTTCAATAAGCGCTCGGGGCTATTTTTAATTTAATGCTTCGTGCACCGCCAAACAAAACCGCGTCATCGTCAGAGCCGGGTCTTTACATCCTCATTGAAATTAAAGGCCGGAGATAACTTCAATAACATTTCACAGTGAGTTTAGAGTCCAGACATCACTTCCAATAGATTCTATTAGATTTTTTCCCCCCCTCTCTCGTTGGAATACTGCATATCTAATTTCGCTTTCATTCCACAGTGACGCAGCCTCCGTCCCATGATGGAGTGGATCTATCACTCTTAATCTCTGGAATTCTTGACTGAGATATGTAATGGTTGCTTTGGCTTAGGCCCGGCGCTGATGATTCATGCGGCTCGGCCGAGTGAAATCAAGCCCATATGACATGAGGGAATTATTTAACGCATATTACCGGGAATGTTTTTTAAATCATGCGCGATTATGGATCAGAAATGTTCAACAATTAATAGATTTCTCAGAAACAAGACCCCCCTCTTGCTGGTATGGGTTCAGGAACGTGGTCTTCGCACGCCCACATTAGATTTCGTTCAAGTCAAAGTGAACGAGGACGTGTGCAAATGTATGATCCAATCCTGGGCCCTTCAGGAAGGTGGATGGCGCTGGTACAGTCGCAGCAGAGTGGTGTTTAATATGCCGGCAGCCTCGGCCTGAAGCTAGAGCCCAGCTTATAATGGTCGATGAATCAATAGCTACATGTTAACCAATCAAGTGCCTATTGACTAGGTTATAAGTGCTAATGAAAGACACACACACACACACACACACACACACACACACACACACACACAGACTGAGGATGCCAACGTGCCTTTAAGTAGCATGTGTTCTTTCTCTGGTTCAATCAGAACATAGGTTTTAATTTCTCTCACTTCTGTGTTCTCACACTCTCTCTCGTTTACTGTGTGTGTGTGTGTGTGTGTGTGTGTGTGTGTGTGTGTGTGTTTGAGAGAGTTGCAGAGAGACAAACACTGAATCTAACCTGGGGCATGGCTTGAGGCAAAATCATTCCTGGAAGAGAGCCAGAAGAGGTAGAATGCAAAACGTTAAATGCTGACTGATGCTCTGTCTGGTGTCTCCATCTCTCTCTCTCTCTCTCTCTCTCGCTCGCTCCATCCCTCTCACTTGTCTGTATATTTCTATAGCTCTACATCCCTCTCTCTCTCTCTTCCTCTGATTCTCTCTGTCCTCGAATCGTATCTTCACATCTTCCTCCTCTTTATCTCCACTGCAAAATATAAGGGAATCAATAACACTCTGAATCAAATGTTCTGTCATTGGTTTGTTCCATTCTACTACATCTATAAGACAATGGACATACGATTGTATGACTGATCAACAACCACTTCAAATATACAAGTATTGATTAAAAAAAAAAACCGCAAACAAGACAGAAATAAAACAAAGTATTCCCAGAGAATAAGACTCAGTAAAGATGAAAGCAGCAGCCTTCTGGTGTTTCATATTCAGTTTCACCGTCCTGATGAGAGTGATGGCGCTGTGGTCATTTCCAGACGTGCAGCTCAATTACAGCTCCGCTAATATGTTTCCCTTCATTCTCAAAGTTTTCTCCCACACAAAAATGTCCCTTCCTGGACTTGGCTTCGTGTCCTCGGCCACTCGACAGATGATTCTGTCCCTGTAAATATAAAATAGATCAAAGAACCTTTTTTACTTGTTTCATCTCCAGGGGTCTATTTGTGTCAATGTCACTGCAACAGGAAACATTAAAGAACTGAACAGCTCTGCAGAATCGTACTTCTGATAAACTGACAAATCGCGTCATTTAGTTGTCACTTAAAGGTGCAGGGTGTAAAATTTCGGGCATTTTTTGTCACTTCTACAAATATTCCCCATTAAATGAGCCCATCGATGTCTATGTACATGAGGAGCTGGTCGTCTCCACGAGGAGAACCACCCACCCCAATAACTCCCTGTGCCCCCGCTCGCCTCTGATAATGCCCTTAATGCTGAGTCAGCACATGGCAGAAGTATGTGCGGGGTCAGTGTGTGACAGAAAGACCGACCGAGTGGTTGATTCTGGGATGGGACTGTGACAGCAGCATCCGGACGTCGCTGCTCGGTTGTCATGGCAACGAGGACAATTAACTATCGACTGAAGTTGCGGAAAGCTGTTGTTTAAAGAAAGTATTCATGTGTTTTGGTTGGAGTCGTAACCGTGTGGTGAAGATGCCGGGATGGTCCTGGATAACGTCATGACCAGTTAATAATGATCACATTTCTCAAATGGGTGGAATTTTCAAAGACACGTCAATATTACGTATGTTGACATGAGTCAAAACAGAAGCATGAAACAGGTTCCTGCCGAGGTTTAGTCCGTTCGCAGCGAAGCTCTTTTCACTCATTTTGAAAACGTTCTCATCAGATATTTAAATGACCTTCGTGTGGATTTTCGACCACTTCAGACCTGCTGACACGAGCCACATCTGTGGAAAACACTAACTCTCCTCGCCTCTTCCTGTTTGTCTCTTTCTGTCTGTTTCTGCCTCTGTTTCTACCCCCCCCCCCCCCACCGTTTCTCCCCCCCCCCCCCACACACACACACACACACTCCCCTCCTCTCCCTCTCTCTCTCTCTCTCTCCCTTGCTGTTGTTATGTCTCACGGCCGGGCTGGTTGTGTTTACAGAACATTTGGTTCCGTCGGTGTGCTCGCTCTGTATAAACTCCAGATAATAAATGGTGGTGAGAAAATGAGGGGTGTCAAAACACGCAGAGGACCCGGCATGGGAGATCAAAGACGTGACACGGAGGAGAGGGCTGGAGATCCTATCGGATCCTCCAGCACTGATGTTAATGCACATATGAAGGCTGATGGGAGAGCACCACACACACACACACACGCACACACACACACACACACATGCATGGTCACCTATCTCTGGAAATAGGAATGTTCAGGTTTATTCCATACCTTTGAAAATATGAATCAGTCCCTATACCTACGTAAATAACATATTTTTTGATGACTCCTGTTTTCACCGCAGACTTACTCGTTATTCCCGAAGAACAAAAAAAGTATTTTGTAATCTCTACTCGCTGTGTTCTTAAGTGGAACTGACAGCTGCAATGGATACTCCCAATGGGGAGTCACACGGTAAAGCCAGAATAACTTCATCTCACACACACACACACACACACACACACACACACACATAAACAAAGAGCACAAAAAGCTTAATGGATAAGTTAGTGTATCAGAAAATACACTGTGGCAGACTGGCAGTTTGTTTTCTTTCTTTTTTCAATTTGGTCGGTGTAGAAAATATTTGTGTTCCGTTGTTACAGAATCCACTAAGATCCTGTCCGCTCAGCAAAAGCCTGATCGAGGGATTGAAAGCGTTTCTGGAACGGAGGTCTGACAGAGCACTGACACTCCAGCGTACGCTTCGTATTCTGATCGACCACAACGCAAACAAACCTTTGTGCACTTCGCTGGAAGTCCTCAGTAAAGGTTTGGTTCAAATGGTGCAAGACTTGTTTTTATCTCAAATTTATGAGAGAATATTTTCAGCGCTTTGACAGACACTGGCCCGTCATCCTGAGGAGCTCCCTGCCCCTCCATGACAACACCAGAGACGGGGAAGCAGGTAGATGGTTTTTAGCTCTCCACTTGAAGCATGCTGACACCTTAATGGGTTCTCTGTCTAAATCAGACATCAAGCTTCTGTCTCGTCACACTCGCCTCGCGTTTCTTCTCCCACTCGTCTTCCTCCCGGTGAAACTCTCCGAAAGAAAAGAAAGGAAAAAAAAAAAAATCTTAAAATACCAACGAAAAAATAAGCCATCTCTAAAACATTGATGGAGCAGGTGCTTATCACTCAGTCTGGTCCACAGACGCACAAAGTGTGAGAGGAGGTGATGGATGAATCCGAAGCAGTTTGAAGAGCTCTTTCCTTCTCACTGCCTTTTCTTTTTTCCCCTTTTAAAATCTTTTCAATCCTTTTCCCGGCAGATCTCCTCCTAATTAATTAGAGCGGTGGCACTGACTAACAGGAGAGCTTGTTTTATCAGCACTCACTCATTCCACTTCCCTGTGTAATGGAGGGTGGTGGTGGAGGGGGGTGGAGGGGGGGGGGGGGTGGAGGGCGTCCAAAGTTGCCGGGGGGGGGGGGGGGGGGGGGGGGGGGGGTGAGGGCGTCCAAAGTTGCCACAAAAAGGCAGCGACAAAAAAAAAAGAAGAAGAAAAAAGTCCCCCTTTTTTCACCTTTTCTATTTCCCCCTCCTCCTCCTCCTCCTCCTCCTCCCCCCCCCCTCCCTCTTCCTGGGCAAAGGCAGGGCCAAGTACCAGCAAGGGTCATATCTTTTTAATTATCTTTCCCTGCTTTGATTAATTATTCGGCGTGACAACGGCGCGTTCATAATGCTTTTCACCTGCCGCCGCTGACTGACGGCCCCTCTGTCGAACTCAAAAGCAAACAGCTGCTGCCATGATCGCCTAGCAACCGGCCGGTGATGGATGAGTGCGAGAGATGGATGGCCACAATAAATCACCACATCTGCCTTGGCGCAGTGGAAACCAGGGGAAGAGTGAGGGAGATGGAGGAGAGGGAAGGAGTGAAGGGGTGTTATTTAAAATGGTTACATACGCGTGAAAGAGTTTAGAGAGGGGGCCATAGTTTTGTCGTCCCTTCCTCTTCTTTCACCTCTGGTGGATTCACTTACGCTCAGCTGCTCAAAAGGAGCGTCGGGTAATCGATAAGGTGTTCAATTGTCTATTAGTGACGAGAGAGAGTTCCACATCAAAGGACGCAGACGATCTGGATTGTGGCATAAAATCACTTTTGACCACCGGGAGCTTGAAACCCAGTTAAAGTTCACAGCAGAGTGACCAGGCACGGCGACGCACGGGTGAACGGTAAAACAGCGCGGACGTCGTGAGCAGGCAACACATACGTACCTGTGGCTAATCCAGCTAAACGGTGCCGCGTGCTGGAGGCTCGTTGGCATTATCCATTTACCATGAGATTTCGGAACCTGGGTTTACTCACTGAGACGTGTCGCGGATGCGCCACCAACAACAACTCAGCAGCGAGGCCACGCAGCTAACGCGTTTGCCCATCGACGCTGTCGCCGTGGTAACGAGCCTCACCGTGTCTTTGCTGTCCCCATTTTTTTATTTAGCAGCAAATACGCCGAACTGTTTACATGCTAACAACAAAGGCGTGAATGTGCGTCGAAGGGTCACGATGGAAATAGCGCAGGACGTTTGCACGGGGTTGAGTTTACGCCAAAACCCGTAGCGTCGTTCGACTTGTGATAGAAACACATTATAGACTCCATCTGTTTGTTGGAGGGGGTTTTGATGAGTGGGAGATGGACGACAGAGGTCTCTCTCCCGTGATATTTCACAATATCATATGTTACATTTGACTTCCAAGCTTTACTCGAGTCTGGTAAGAGTTGCGGAACTTCCTCCGACTTTTCACTCAATGACCAACGGAGCCATAAAACATCGGTGGGTTTCGACTCTCAGTCTGGTCACATGTTGCAATGTGAGCGAACTGAGGCCTTCAGGTTCAAGTGTGTTTGCCGTGTGACTCTCAGTGGCACCTGCTGACAAATCTCTGCGTGGTGACTCTCCTTTGCTAAACCCTTCAGTGCATCATGAAGTCTTCTCATGAATGATTTCCAAGTGCAGCCTTGAAATAAAGCTTGAGTTTAAAACAGGCCTCCTGACCTTAAACATGTTATACAACAGAAAACAATCAGCGAAGCCCACTCCTGATATCTGAAAGTGATTAACACAGACAGTTGCTAACCAAAACGACTGCCTGTCAGGGACATTTAAAATCATAGTGTTTCCTCCTGATGGTGATAATAAACTCATTTACCGCTCTTGTAGAACATTAATAGTCCACCGTGACGTTTTTTTTTAAATCTCTAATGATCAAATTTACATTTCAAAACGTGGCGTCGGTCTGCGAGGATCATCCTGCTGAACAGAGCGAGTGAGGATCTCGTGTTTGATACAATCTGCCAAGATCCCGTTAAAAAGTCCCTAAGCCTTGATGCTGAGGGAGGCGGTGGGACGCTGACTCGCTGGATTCGCCAACACAAACATCACGATGTAACGCATCCGCGCGAGTGTCCGCGCGTCATGTGGCCACTGGGATGTTTTGACTTCTATTTTAACGGCAACCTCTTGATGTTTGCGATCGAACACCTTCTTTCTGCTTCTCCTTCAGATTGGAGCGCGTGAGAACTGAGCGACCGGGGGGCCGTGCAGAGTCCGGACCACTCATCCAATGACGCAGTTTGACGGACCTCACGTATCCTCGTGCACAATTAGTATAAAAACGTAGTAAATATTGATTGCTTGCCCTGTCACTTTCCAAACAATTCTATAATCAATATGGATTGATGGTTGACCCAATGAGAATTCACAAAAGTACCGTGCAGATAAAACCGTGTTTACGACCCGTCACCACTTCCTTTGTGTTTTCATTTGCTCCAGAGTTTGGTCACTCCCTCTCCTCCGCCACTGTTATTCTCCTTTCCCTTCCTTTCTCGAGACCCTGACTGTCCCCTTCTCCCCCCCACCCCCTCCTTTACCTGCCACGTCTACACACACACACACACACACAGGCACGAAGCTGTAGCTCAGGTTACAGCTCTGTAGTGATCCAGTCTAAATAATATAGCAGTGATGAATGGCAGGGCCAGATTCATATCCATCAACGGGCCCTTTTTTTAAGGGGCATCCATCTTCTATCAGGCCTCCCTTTGAATCAGGGAGAAGTGAAGTGAGAGAGAGACTGCACTGCCCAAACCCGGGGGAGAACCTTGCGTGTGTGTGTGTGTGTGTGTGTGTGTGTGTGTTTGTGCACGTTAGATAAGACATTGTGACTGATACACGCCTGCAAGCAACCCCCCCCCCCCCCCCCCCCCCCCCCCCGCCC
>JAFBJT010108876.1:15202-51258 GCA_016785325.1 Chascanopsetta lugubris
CGGTTGTTTTTTTGGTTTTCTGTCAATAGCATGAACAAACAGGTGAGCAGCTGTTATCTGCCCTGGTGCGGTGACACTCACAGTGGCAGGGTATGAAAGTGGGGTCGTGTCACTGCTCTGTAGGAAATCCCCTCACATCCCCGACTACGTGTTTCAGCTCAGATGTTGGTCATGGATGTTTTTCCCCCTCCATCAACTCAACGTGTTGTCGACAGTCTGACTCATATCACTTTGACGTCTCAGGCTTCATTTGAACAAGCAGTAGGAGTATGCGATGATCCTCATGGAGTCAATAAGAGTCGGATGTGTAAACTTGGTGGTATTTCTCCTTTATTGAGCCATGAGGCTGCTTTCATCAGCCTGACTTGTCTTTTGATGTTTTTAAGTGGTTGTGCTTTAGGCTTTGGACCTGCTTCTCAGCTGTTTTGTCAAACCTGGCAACCCAGTTTCAATATGATCTAAATCATTAATAAACTGGTTATACTCATCCCTGTACGTCGTCAGAACTTTGAAACAACTTTAACTTTCTTATGTCATGGCTTTAAATGGCCGCTGAAATCACCCATGAGGCCTTGCTGCCTCCTGCTGTGTCATGGTCACCCACCTTCAGTGTCACATTTCACCAGGAGACAAAAATAATCCCTGGAGCTGAGCAGAGGACAGACGAGGCGTGATGGTTTCAACGTGACTTATTGATGCGAGACGATGAATCATTGATGGACATCGAGTCCTCACAGACTTAATCACACGTTATCTGGACACATGCAAACTGTCAGAGGGCGTGGTCGTAATGTGAGAGGTAGACTTCAGGTAACAGCTTTTTTCACACAGAGGGGGCGGAGCCTCACAGCATCTGGTGTGTGATGTGTTTGACACAATGGCGCAATGGAAATGAGCTATAGTGCAATTATGGTCAGTAGTGCTTTGCAATATTGTTTCATTCACTTATCAACATTCGTGTTTACATTTCCATTTTTTCGACCTAATGTGGAATAAACATCACGACACATTTTAAATATAGAACATTTTATTCTGCTTTTTGAATACATGGTGTTGAAATTCTGAAGTAAAGGTTTTTTTTAATATCAACAGGACCTTTGCATTTAAATAGTAACACTTTACATGCCTTCATCCAGTGACAATGAAAAGCTTCCTTAAAAAGTTTTTTTGTCGTTTCTTTTTTTTTTCATATTTCCCTTGTAAGAAATAGTTCAAGTATAAAAATTCCCAACAGTGTAAAATAGCCCATCTCGATGAAGAGTAAAGCAAAAAAGAAGCACAGCTACTGAAACCTCGACGACGTCTATACATTCTAGTGGAGAAAGCAGCATCTTCGCTTTGTTTTTGTCAAAATGATTTTTTATCCTTTTGTCTAAACACAGAAGAGGCAGAGTAGGAATCTGCATGCAAACATTTTTAAATAAAGTTCTTCCATACAAAAGGTATTAAGCTAATATTTAATGTCTAGAGAATCAAAAAGATAAAAAATAAAAGTACAGTGCACATAAACATGATCTTAAATAAGTCCTACGTCAACATTTTTGGTTGAGTATGTTAATATCAATTATAATAATAATAATAATAATATTACTAAAAACTAATCAATAACTTATATATATGCCTTGAGATGAGTACATTATCATATTATTAATACAGTACCGCCACTAAGTGTCTACTCGCAGAGCGTTAACATGGTCAACCCTCAAAATAAATATCTTAAATAGTAGATTTATCTCTTTTTCTTTTTCAGATTTTTTTTCTCTTTGACAGCAGAAAAAAAACATTTAAGGCACAAAGACCAACATTAAAGTCACAGAGTGAACCCCCCCCCCACCACCCCCCCTCCCCCCATCCACATCCCCATCCTCTCCCACCCCCACCTGGTTCTCCTTGACAACAGACATGAGGCAGGCCAGTTGTTGTTGGGGTTCTTTGTGTGTGTGTGAGTGTTTGTGTGTGTGTGTATGTGTGTGTGTGTTTTGTGAGTGTATACCTGACACCGGGCCGCGGCAGCACCGAGGTGGAAGTGCTGACGGCGGCAGGGCTGTGAATGGAGGGGCTGGGGGGCAATGTGGGGGGGGGGGCTCCGCTTTTGGGTGGAAGAGGGGGGGGGGGGGGGGGGTTGAAGGGGGGCGTTGTAAAGTTGGTTCCCAAATGGGCCCATGCAGGCCGGGGGATTAAAATGTGACAGCTCAACAAACGAGCACAAGTGATGCGTTCTTTCCAGAGCGATCCGTCTGTGTGGCGCTGGAGCGGCGGCTCTGTCCTCCCCCACCACCACCAGCACCACCAGCAGCTGCTCGCTCTCCCTCTCTCTCTCTCTCTCTCTCTCTCCATCCATCCATCCATCCATCCATCCATCCATCCCGGAGAGAAACACCACTGTGCCGCCTTTGTCTCTTCCGACTGCTATGTGTGCAACTCTGGGAGTACGTGAGAGCGACACATGTGGAAAGAGCCACTGATTTAGTGTTTGTCATTGTCCGAGGCCGAACCTCCCTCCCTCCTGTGCTCAGCGCCTTTGTTTGCTTTGCCAAGTCCCACGTTTAGTCCAAGAGTCGCGTCAGAGTTGATGACTTTTTCAGTTTTTTGTTGTGTCTTTTTTTTTTTGTCTCCTGCTGATTTGTTTGCTTTGCATAGGTCAAGAGGTTGAGACACAGAGTAGAAAAAAAGGGACATTCAGCATCAGGAAGATAAACAGATAGTTCTTCAAAATGTGTGACACCACAAGTTTCGACTCCTATGCTTCCCCAACAGAGGTCATCACATGATAGTAATACTACTACTAATAATAATAAGTAATAATAGCTAACAAGCTGGAAACGGTTCCATTTCCCTGATTATCAGAAAATATTAACTCCAAAAAATGCATTTGAAAGACAAAAAGAACAAGAAGAGCCCTCAGTGTGTAATAATGATAATAATAATAATAATGATAACAACAATAATAAATATAAATGTTATGAGGGCATCAAAATAGAACAGTTTCCTACACTAACGTTAAAGACAGCAATAGGACTTAACGGCTTAGTTAACACCTATACCAACCACAGGGATTAGTTCCTGCATTTCTTCTCTATAGAAATAAGTACTCTACTACAATGATAATGATAATAATAATAATCATTGTAATAACAACAATTAAAGTAAATCACCTTCCATTATTTCTTCTGCAACTTTTTTTTCATTTTCTCGCGTTTGTTTATTTTTTTTTTTTGGTTGAAGCACAGCAAGTTGGAACGTTACTGTATAAAGTTCCCACCTCACCATCATCATCACCACCACCCTCATCATCATCACCACCATCATCTTCATCACCACCTTTTTAAAGCAACTCTGCCTCCAAGGGGCTGACACCAATTCCGCCCCTTAAAGCCACTCCCACTTTCCTGACCTGTCAGCTGTGGCCGGGGGGGGCGGGGCCTCCTCTCGCTGTATGTCCAGTGGTTGCAGTGGCTGCTATTGCATGCGGTCGGCTTGCAGCTGTTGAGGCTGGTACTGACCGAAGGCCGCGGCGGCGGCGGCGGCCGTGCCCGGGGCGGCGGTGGCTAGAGGCTGCTGGACTGCGTAGCCGTAGCCGGCGGTGGCCACGTAGCCGGCGGCCGCGGGGGACGCGGCGTAGGGATACTGCTCGTACGCGGCGGCGGCAGCAGCACTGGCCGCCGCGGCGGAATACTGCGCGTAGGCGGCTCCAGTGTAGTCGATGTAGGGGGAGGAGGCGGTGGCGGGCGCGGCGGCGGTGGGCTGCACGTGAGGGATGACCACGCTAGGCTGCACGAAGGCCTGAGGGTACATGTAGTGAGCCGGGATGCTGCAGGGACAAACACACACGTGTTAGATTTAGTTTGATTCTTCATCATCATCATCATCAACCAAATATAGGAATCAACCCCCCCCCCCCCCCCAAAGAAAACAGCACCCTAACACCCAACTCCACCACACTGCGGCCAAGCGCCCTCCCACCACCCAGCCCCAGTCCAATCCACCAGTCCACAACACCAAGGAAATGCCTGCTAGTAGGGATTAGAACAACATAGGGTTGCCAAAATAGAACTCTCTCTCTCTCTCTCTCTCTCTCTCTCTCTCTCTCTGAAAGGAGAAGTGAGGAAGACTTTGGTCGAACCTCTGGGTCACTCAGATGTTCTCAGAGGTCGCGTCTGTACAGGAAGTGGCGACAGACTCTCTGTGAGCACGGGAGACAGATTCGGACTGTTTGGGTCGCTTTTATAGAGTTTTGTGTCGTAGGGGTAGATCTACAGAGACGAGGAGGGTTTTGGGACGTGTAAACCGTGGGGGGGGGGGGGGGGGGGGGGGGGGGGGGGGGGGGGGGGGGGGGGGGGGGGGGGGGGGGGGGGGGGGGGGGGGGGGGGGGGGGTGTGTGGGGTTACAGTGCTGGAGTGGGTAATGCAGACAGAGGAGATGGGCCTGGGGGACGCATTGTGAAAATGTCACTGCTACTTTGACAGCTGGACAGTTTTCAAAAAGGGACGCTGCTGGCCACTTCCCCCTCGGTACCAGGACAATGAGCCAGGGGGGGAGGGGAAGCGGGGGGAGGGGTGTGTGTGTGTGTGTGTGTGTGGCGGAGGGGGGAGTGTTTCAATTAAATAAACAATTATGGACAATGAGCACATTCTGTCCTCCATGACATAGCCTTATCCTGGCTGCCCCCTCTTCACCCAGACAGCTTCTATAAGGTCTGGATACACAGTGATGGAGGGTTGATGGTGTCAGCTCCGACTGTAGATGAGGAGAAATCAATTGACTGTAATTGGATGAATGTCAGGTGTCACTTTTGGACACGGGAGGAGGAGGAGGAGGAGGAGGAAGAAGAAGAGGGTGAGGAAGGGGGGGAAAAGTGTGGGATCTATCGTGGCAACCCTACTGTCAACACGCCATTATCCAATCCAATCCACATCTCAACCCAAAACCAGTGGGGCCAGAGGGACAGAGGGAAGAACACAGTTCAACTGTGAGGCGTCAGAGAGGAGGAAATGTGTAAAAAAAAAAAAATAGATAGATAAAACAAAAAAACGTAAACTAAAGTGACGACAACAAGGAAACACAACAATCACTCACTGGAACAGACACATGGAGGGAGAGGTGGTAAGTTTAAAATGAGGGAAAGGATGTGTGGAGGGGTGAAGGGTCTGATGGCGTCACTGCCTCTCTCACGCACACACACACACACACACACACACACACACACTTGTCAGAGGCAGCATTTTCCTCTGAAACACACACTAATGAGACTCAGCAGGATGAGGCAGGTTAGCAGCACCATTACGCTGGACGCCATCCCTGACACGCACACACACACACACACACACACACACACACACACACACACATACTTTCACTTGGCCAGAATTCATCTGATTATTATCTTTATAAATGTCATCAATCAAAATGTCTGGACCTCACAATCCCACACAGAGTCTGGCCAATCAGAGCAGTCGGGAGCTTTTCTGTGAGGGAGGGGCCGGGGCTCTGCAGAGCATTCCAGGGGGAGAGTGGAAACAGGAGCTGGAGCAGTGGACAGTATGAGGAGACGACGCTGTTTCCTGATTATATGAGACAACAGGTTTGAGTGATAACAGCAATTCAATTCAGATGTATGATCACCACAACGAGTCCAAATGGTTGTGTATTATTATGTTTTTACTATTAGAACTTTGGACATTGAAACCAGCAGCCAGCGGTTTGTAGGCCGCAGCATGTTTCATGGTCTCTGATCAGGAATGGCGACATTAAAGAAGGCTCTTTGAACCTGAAGTTGCATAATGTCTCAGCAGCAGCTACTGTACATGATTGACTGTGGAGGCTGGAACTCTACTTTCTCCGTATAACACTTTAAAAGGACGTCCAGTGGAATGTGAACATGAAATCATACTCCTGACCCAGGGCATATTCAGGCTGAACCTTCGCTTGTCTCTTATTTCTCACAACCAATGTAACAGGCCAACACACATGTGCACACACACAGACAGACACATGGCATAAGAGGGGGGGGGTGGTCTGCCATGGGAAGCAAAGCTTGAGATGACCCATCTAATGAAAAACAGCTCTTTTCCCTGGAGACACGCATTAAAACTCTGAATCGAAAATATCACAGTCACTGGCAGTTTTTCTCAAAGTCATGTTAGTAACTATGTGTGAGTCGTACTCGTGTGTGTGAGTGTGTGTGTGAGTGTGTGTGTGTGCGTATGTGTGTGTGCACAGGAATGCCATGTTCATGTTCATGCAACCCAGAGGTCGTTAAAGTTCATGGCTAAATAAAGTTTCCTCTCCACCGTGCATGCCGTCCACTTAGGGTGGGTACACGGGTACACAGGGGAGGGGGAAGAGGGGGAGGAGGGGGAGGGGTCTAAGTACAAACCTGTCTCAGTTTGACACAGTTACTCATGATGATGATGATGATGATGATGATCCAGTGACTTCACGTCTGAGTCCTCCAACAGAATGTTTCATGGATGAAGTTTAACTTGTGAAACAAGTTAAATTGTTTGTTGATCTAATTGTTTAGATTGTATGGACGATAATAAACGATGGGACTACTTAAAGGTCCAGTATATAAGATTTAGGTGATGATGCGGTAATAGGATCTAAGATAGTTATATTCATGTATTTATGGATCTGTAATAATCTGAATTGTTGTCTTCATGATCCTAGAGTTTCTGCTTTTTATTTAAACCAGGAGCAGGTCCTCTCTATGGAGGCTGCCATATTGCGCCTCCATCTTCATACAGTAGCCTAGAATGGACCAATGAAATGCCATTTGAGTGATCTATGTGGTCCCGTATGGTCTAGCGATTAGGATCCCTGGTTTTCACCCTGGTGGCCCGGGTTCAACTCCCGGTATGGGAACTCATTGTCGATTAACTCTGAAAGTGAATCATTGCAATACTGCCCCTTTACTATTGTTGAATTCATTCCCCATTAGTTCGTTGATTTAAATGAATCCCTCGCGAGCAGCTGTCTGATTGTATATGGATGTTATACTGTGATTTGAATAATGGACCACACTAGTCTCTTCTTTAGTTTTTTAAAAGTATGTCAGCACTTTGAACAGTAATGAACCTTTGTAATCAACTTGTACGTTTGAACGTAACATTTTTCCACCGTGTGTGACAGAGGAAGCTGCTCTGTGTGTATAAGCACATTTACTATGTGGCCCCTGACACAGCCACTCTGACCCACTTTAAATGGCTCCAGCTCTGCTTTTACATGACGGGGACAGATAGCTCCACACCCTACCCGGACCCCCACCACACACAAACACACACACACACACGCACACACACACACACGGCAGACCAACACACAGCGTTGAGCTTCATGCGACTGCAGCATCAGCATTCGGGGCTTTGTGTGGCACAATGGGTGCGCTTGTTTTCCTTAACACCACAAGCCCATGTGACGAAGCTCGCTGAGAGAGAGCTGAGAGAGAGAGAGAGAGAGAGAGAGAGATCCAGACATTTGTTTGTGTCACATTGGAGACTTTGGTGCACTGAGCTGAGCTGAAAATGACACACACACACACACACACACACACACACCACACACACACACACGCACACACACATCACATACTAAATGATAGCCTTCTTATTCATTTGCCAGAGATCCACATCCACATTTTTGGTGGTACTACAGAACCACAAGTCTACAATACAGAAGGAAGTGAGGGGAGAGAGAGAGAGAGAGAGAGAGAGAGAGAGAGCATGGTGAATTTGTCAGTGGTACATTGTATATTGTGTTAATACAACACACTGCTAGAAAGATGCACTTAGCGCATCCACACACACACACACACACACACACACACTCACACACACAAACACACACACCAGCAGTGATGGGACCTGTTATTCTGCAGGGTATATAGGGGGTATAAGTGGGAATAGAAAAGGGGTAAAAAAAGGGTCCACACAGAAAAACTTCAGCACTCACTCCAACAAGACATGGAACAACAACAAATCCCATTAAACAAAAACAACCACAAGCTAAAAGCAATAAATAAAAAAATAAAAAAAAACTTTGCTCTTTCTTGGCAAAGTTAACACGCTACCACAAAAAAATGAGAAAATAAAAAAAATCATAAAAACACCCCAAAAATTCAGTCAATCCAGCGTTTTTTTTTGTTTTGTTTGTTTGGTTTTCATGAGAAAGCACACTGTTGGGCTGACAACACCACTTCATAACTGCACACAAAGCTATAGGCTCTATTCAAAATAAACCAAAAGTCAAATGAAACCCACGTACATGCATCTATAATCACCATTGTCAGAGCTTGTTTGTGTGTGTGTGACTCTACAGGTTATTCCTTGTCTCTGATCTGTCACTACGTTCAGACCAACTACTCCACAAACCAGCGGCACTGTTAGATTAACCGAGAGCGAGCCTGTCGGACCAGAGAAAGATAGATAACATTGAGTCAGGCTGGAAGGTTCCATCAGTGTCCAGTCAGCACACACACACACACACACACACACACACACACACACACACACACACACGAACATGTACACTCATTTCCACAAACAGGCAAACCTAGAAAGGGCAGTTTGACTGGCTGTGTTGGTGGACAGTGTTAATGTCCACCTCTAGTGATCAGAGATAATGGAGTAAATAACAAACAGCACAACAATGGCATCAATCATTACATAATGAAAAGATGTTTGATTTGATCACATTCCAAATTCTCTCTCTCTCTCTCTCTCTCTCTCTGTCTCTCTCTCTCTCTCTCTCTCTCTCTCTCTCACAGCTCTGGCTTCTCTTGAATGAGTACTTACCCATAAGGCCTTTGGATGAACGCAGGGTGAATTTGGGGAACACCAAAGCTAAAACCTGCAAAACGGAGCAGAGAGGGAACGTCTGTCAATCGATCACATGCAGTAATAACATCTGAACATGTTCCTGCAGCTGCAGCACAAACAAACCCTCGGGTGGAAATCTGAAAGGATCAACTTGATTTTCTTGTTTGCTGCTCGACTAATAAAACCAGCCACGGATCCCAGACACACACGCACACACCATTTCAAATCTAGCTCAACTCTCAAAGCAGTCACATCCCAAAAAAAAAAACACATCCCTTTTCCATTATTCTACGGAATGTGCCTTTACCTGGCTGCATCACCCGAGGCTTGGCCCCCAGGTAGGCCAGGTTGACGTTGGCCTTCCTGCCGTCGATGATGGGGTTGGGGTCCTTGCAGGCGCGATCTGCGGCCGAGCGATCCGCCATCGTCACCTGACACAGAAAAGTACAAAGCGAGAGAGCATGTAAACAAAGATTCCTCAGAAGCAACAGGTTGCCACGGCAACAGTGAAAATGGTGATTAATGGAGACAGAGGCCTCTTAAAGTGACGGTACATGTGTTTGAAATGAAGGCTGAAAATATTCTGTGTATGTATGTTAGTGTGCACAAGCTCTAACCTGTGTGTGTGTGTGTGTGTGTGCGCGTGCGTGTGTGTGTGTGTGTGTGTGTGGCCATCATTAACACCAGAGAATGTCTGGCAGCACACACACATCCATCCATCACCTTCATGTGGATGTGTTGAAACTATCAGCGGTGACCGGGAGCCTGGCTCACACTGACCAGTGTCGCTCTGATTACACCACATACTTCTGTACTTCACTCCCTCTCCTCCTTATTTATACACAAGTGACACAACACACGAATGTATGAGAGGAATAACAAATCCATTAATAATATTAATCTTAATCCACCTGTCTGTGGAGCAAAGTCCGGTCTCATGTGATTGAACGGACTTTGAAGAGGTCAAAATCAGAATTTCAGGCCTCCCTCATGGTGTGTGGCTGAAATTATGATTATTCAAGTTTCACACTTTGGAAAAGCACCGCAGGCTTTTATTCCAAACTCCAAACTGGAGCGTATCAGGTGGTGACTGTGCACTTTTTGTCAAATGTGATTGAGTAGACATTGAAAACGTCCTAATCTGCAGTTCAGGCCTCATTTTTGTGTCACATAAAGATATGAAGACATAAGAAAAGTGCCAATGACAGTGGCATCCAGACTCTGTCTCTCCAGCTGTGCCTGAAATAGTTCCCTGACGAGTTGGAGCAGTTATATTTCCCCCTCCCTTGTAAACAGCCCTCTGAGATGATAAGATGACGAATCTCCTGCTTTGAGAAAACTACTTCTGAAATATCAACACATCACCATGAGGCTTTTTTTTCAAATTGTTTTCCCCCCTGGAGCTGTCAGTGCCACAGACACAGACGCAGAGAGTCAGACCACTTCCACAGAGGAGGCGTCAGTGGCGCATACCAGCGCGCAACAAGTCGGTGGGTGCGAGATTGCGACAGAAGCACGATGACAAACATAAAACGGTGTCGAGCTTATCAAAACATCAACATCCCGAGACTGCGAATGAGTTGGAGGGGACAGAGAGAGAGAGAGAGAGAGAGAAGGAAGCACGGTGCCAAGAGACTCATTGTGCGTAAAATGTTCTTTCTCTGGACATGTGGCAAAGGTGCAAGGTGCCAAAAGTTTCCTGTGCCTAAAACGTTCTGTGCTTTTGGCGGATACATGGGGCCAAAAGTTTCCTGTGCGTAAAAAAGTTTTATCATTTGGACAAAGAAGCACTTGGCAGAAGTTATTTGTGCGAAAAATATTCTGTATTTTGGAGAAAAAAAACTGGGTGTCAAAAGTTCCCACTGTGCCAAAAGTTCCATGTGCGTAAAATGTTCTGTACGTTGGACAATAATGCATGGTGCCAAACGCTCTCTGTGCGTAAAACGTTTAGTCGTTGGGATAAAGCACGTGCCAAAAGCTCCCTGTGCGTAAATGCTCAATGTTATATAGAAAGTCACATGGTGCCAAAAGTTTTCTTCTGTGCCAAACGTTCCTTGTGCGTAAAATGTTTGTTTCCAAGGGCGTTAAACACCATTCAATCTGGTTTGAGACCATACAAGGTGCAATGAAGTGATACTCACGAATCCATAACCCCTGGACTTGCCGGTTTGCCTGTCAGTGATGACCACCGCCTCCTCTATCTCACCGAACACCTCGAAATATTTCCTGAGACTTGAGTCCGTGGTGTGGTAGGGAAGACCCCCGACAAAGATCTTGGTGTAGGTCGTGTCCTTTTGCGTGGTGTGCATTGTTAGTGCAAAAAATGACAATAAATAATCAACAATTTGTTTTTAAAAAAATATATAAGTTTTAGTGCAATGTCTCCTTATCTTTGGATGAGGGGAAGAGAGAGAGAGAGAGAGAGAGAGAGAGAGAGAGAGAGAGAGAGAGAGATCAACTTGGCTCTGACTTTGTTTTTTCTCCAAAAAAAGACGAAACAAAAAAAAAACACGAGACAGGGATGAAGCCTGGAGGTAGATGTATCTTCCGGCAGAGGAGAGGAGAGATGTGTGGAGCGGATCGTCCCCCAGAGAGACCGTCAGGTGTTTCCAGCTCTTCTTGCTAACTCTGCTGTCTAACTACAACAAGCACTGGGACCCATTCCTAAAAGCGCTCTGCTCCAAACTCCACCCAGCTGCCAGTGAGTGTCTGCCCGCCCACCAGCGCGCACCAACAGCTGGAGCCTGACACACAGACATGCGTCCACTGGAGGAGTGAGGGAGAGGAAGGCCCTGATGTGTGAGGAGGAGGGATGACTTTTCATTGTGCAAAACAATATGAATACAAAACATGTTTGTGTGGAATTGTAGAGAGTGCGCTTGTTTTCGAGAGAGAGGGATTCCTCCCCAAAGCTGAGGCTTTAAAGGTGCCTTGAGTCAGATGTGCTGGCATTGAAACAACCCCGCAACTTGGTCTTCGTTAGAGGTTGATTTGATTATATGGATAAGAGATTTTTTTCTTTGTTTTTGTTGCAGTGGAGAGCAGGTCCTCTTCTGTGGAGGCCGCCGTGTTGCCAAGAGTGGACAAAACAAACACTGACCTATGGGGACTTTTATACTATTGTACTTGTTGGTAGTTGAAGCAGTAGTCGTGATATCTGAAGGCTGATATAGGTTCCTGTTGGCAAACCGAAAGGAGACATACTATGAGCGATACTCAGTCAGCGAGCTGCGATATCTAACTCCAGTATTAGATCCTGCACACTGAACCTTTAAAGGTCGTCTTCTTTCACCTGTCGGGTGCTTAAAATGTTGTTTTAAAAAAAAATTGAAAACAGTTTTGCTTGTATGCAGGCGCAACTATTGATGGTTCTATAAAAAAAAACATAGCACTCAAAGGTTCTGTGTGGAGCTAATAATGTGGCTGTTTTTGTTGCGGTTTGCACCTTTAATTTTTCATGTGTCTTCTTTAATTCAAAATCTAGTTGTTGTGCTAATACTGGACAGACCAGACACCTTTTGAGTGTGAATCTTTACACTCTTTTCTCTCAACACATGGAGACATGTAGATAAAGTCTCTCTCTCTCTCTCTCTCTCTCTCTCTCTCTCTCTCTCTCTCTCTCTCTCTCTCTAAGAGGGACAGACACATTACAGCAGCAGGAACAGGGAGCAGACAGACAGACAGACAGACAGGTGCAGCTCTGACTCCCTGTTGGAAGGATCAGCCTCCCCATGTGGGGGGTTGACACCACGGGCGTTTGCCAGGTTTCTATGTCAGAGTGTATACGTTTACAGGCTCCCCTTATCTCTTGTGCCTTTAAGATCATGGCCTCCACATGTTTCCAAAATGAACCCACAACAGGTGTGGAAGCCATCGCCGACACCCTGTAACCCCGCATGTGCTTTTACTTTCCTTTTCCTTTCTTTTTCTTTTAAACCCCCCCCCCCCCCCCCCCCCCCCCCCCCCCCCCCCCCCCCCCCCCCCAAATGTCTGCGCCGATGAAGTCGTTTCCCCAAAAAGTGGCCCAGTGACACGCAGAGCGGATCGGGTGAATCGGCCACAGATCGGTTCTGGTGCATGAATGATTAAAATAGCCGCGGTGATGTTTGGCTTCCTGACGCCCGGATCCCTGGATCTCCCTCCGAGGAGCCAGGACACCGTCATTCACCTCCCGTAATGTGAGAGGGAACCCTGCTGTTAATCATTCATGGCTCCTGTCCGCTTTGTGCATGGCCTACATTCATCTCTGCATATCCACCGGAGGAGCATGTGTCACGTAGCATCCCGTGCTAACGAAGCCAAGTGGAGCTGACTGTGCTCTATGAACAAAGACTGGTCAAATGCTATCACAGTGCCTGAATCCAGGCGCCTTCATCTGAGCTGCTGCAGCAGATCACAATGAAATGCAACCTGAGAGTCGCACTGTTTTATTAATGCGGCCACACGACCGTGTGTGTGTGAGTGTGTGTGTGTGTGTGTGTGTGTGTGTGTGTGTGTGTGTGTGTGTGTGTGTGTGTGTGTGCGTGTGCGTGTGTGTGTGAGGAGGGGGGTGGCACTGGTGTCCAGTTTCCCCTGGTCCACAATGGGGATCAGGTCAGTTTGCATTGCCCTGTTGTCTCTGTCCATGAGCAACATGTTGACTCGTCTGAATCCTCTTACATTCCTCACAATAAGAGTGTTTGACATATTTGAATATTTAATTAGCCTCATATTGATCTTTAGAAAGAAGGTACGCGATACGTCATGAGGGTGAGGTGCGGGTGTCGGCCTGACATGAATTCAAACTCACAAACTTTGACTTTTTGAAGATGAAACTGGAATTTTCCTGGTTACTTTCACACAAAGGGTGTTTTCAGGGCTGTGGCTCTTGTTGCCCATGTGGTCCAACACACACACACATACACACACACCTGTCAGGCAGGAGAAGGTCAAAGGTCACAGGAACAGCTGAGCATGGTCAGACTGAGGTCGCTCTCCCTCAACGTCACCCCAGAAAACAAAAAACTTAAAAGTTAATTTTGTGGTTGACTGGATTTAGTGAAGTTTTAACATTTCTCACACACACACGCATACACACATACACACACACACACACACACACACACACACACACACAACCCAGAGCGTGAACTGATTGATTGTTTTCTGATGATTAACATCATCCATTTACACATACATGATACAAAACATCCTCACATGTCACCCTCGTGTTACAGCAACTTGTCATAACTTCAATGCGCTGAAACAGCGCCCTCTTGTGTCCAACTACCCATAGTTCACCCCTCACATTCTCATCTAGATTTAAAACACAGTTTGTCGACAAATCCAGTGGAAAACAAACATCATTTCGGTTTGTTATGAAGAACATTAAGTCTTGGACATGTTTATTGAACTGCATTGGAAAGAAAAACCCTCATGTCCTCATATATTGCTATGTGCTCTTTATTGATGTAAAATTGTATTGCAAGTTATACATTGATTTGTTTCCCTGCTGCATATCCTTATATCAACACCTTTAAACATGAATTTGAGTAAATGTATATTTAAAATATTTTTCCTCTGTGCAACTCGCGTGGCTTTGGCCTCCTCTCTCTCAGTGCTGATAAATGTCCCATTCAGGTGAGACTTTAAAACGTCTCCTCTTTGTCCTCTGCATGTAGGAAGGTGGAGTCACTCTCCAGCTCCCCTGAGGCCGTGAGGAGCTGCAGCTCCTCCACCTGCTTCCACTCCTCCTCTCTCTCCTGCTCCTCCTCCTCTTCTTCATCATCACCGTCACAACTCACTGGACCTTCTTGCTTCTCTCTCTCTCCTCCTCCTCCTCCTCCTCCTCCTCCTCCTCCCCTGCTCGTTTCTCTCACCGCACACTCTCCCCCGTCGGCCTCCCCTCTCAGGGTCTGGCTGTGAGTGGGACTGAGGTCAGAGGTCAGAGGGGACCGCAGCGTCACCACAGCTGTGAGGGACGTGTCCTCGTCCTCGGCGGAGGTGGAGACGGGGGCGCGGACGCGGACGCGAGCCGACTTGGTCCTTAAACGCGTCTTGAGCTCGTCCTCCCTTGACTGAGAGAGAGAGGAGGGGGGCAGATGAGTGATGCACATACACACAACACACACACACACACACACACACACACACACGCACACACACACACTCATTACCTTGCGTCTCTCTTCAACGAGTCTCATCTTCTCCTCAATGTCTTCTCTACTGGTGGGACTTTGATCCCTCTTGGCCTTCAGAGACTCCAGTCTGGCAGGAGGCCTTTGCCGGACCACAGCTGTCTCATCCAACTGACACACACACACACACACACACACACACACACACACACACACACAGAGGGCAGGTGGAGAAAGAGAACACACTTACAGGTGCATGCTGATTGTTCTCATATTTACATCTATATACTAGATAGACAGACAGACAGACAGATAGATAGACAGATAGATAGATAGATAGATAGATAGACAGACAGACAGACAGGTAGATAGACAGATACCCACCATGATGCTGTAGGCCTCTGCAGCCACACTGCTCCTCTCTCTGCTCTGCCCCTCAGGGATGATGCCCTGCTCCAGCAGCTCCTCCAGGATCTCACTGGACTTCAGCCGCTCCTGCACTGTCACGTCCTGCCGCAGTAACCCTGGAACACACACACACACACACACACACTTTACAGAGCTTGCCCTTGGTTTTCACTGTCACACACATATAGTCTTTGCCCACACCCACCGCCTTGTGTCGCTCTGTGGGCCACACCCTCTCCATCACCCGCTGAGGTCAGAGGGGGGAGTTTACCCGGCACCGCTCCAGGTAACTCTGGGATGTCTTTGTTCTCCATCACCACCCCACTGTCTGTGGTGCCCTTTGACACGGCCGAGTCGCCCCGGCAACCGACTTTACTTCCGGTCTCATCCTTACGGGGCACGGCAGGAAGGAAGAAAAGCATTAGTCATGCCCGCAGGTATGATGACACAACGTTTGGAACAATACAAAGCAGGAAACAACCACAAATCTGAGACTGAAACTGAATTATTTAACCCAGTTTACACAGATTATATCATGGTGTTTGAGGTCTTCATTTATACATTTAAATACTTTAAATTGTTTCCTTGTTTGTCCACAGGATGTTTGCCAGGAAGTCTCTGCAATTAGATTGAAATAGAAGTGCTGCAATTGCAGCACGAAACACTTACGTTCTTGTAGTTTTGATGTATTTCATCATTGAATCTATTTGTACTGTATCTTATCGTATTTTATATTATTGCTATTATGTATTTTATTACTATATTGTAATATTATTTGGTCAACATGAATCAATCTTTTCTCCATGATCACATTGTTTTAGGATCCACTTCAGTAATGTTCACATCTGTAGTATTAGTATCATTATCATTATCATTATCATCATCATCATTGTTATTATTTTTTTTATTATTATGATTATCATTATTATCATTATTGTTATTATTATCATTATCATCATCATCATTATTATCATTATTATTATTATTATTATTATTATTATTGTTATTGTCATTTTTGTCATTATTATTGACCACGTTATTATTATTATTAATAATTATTATTATTAATAATAATAATAACAACAACCACATTATCATTATTAATAATAACCACATTAATATTATTGATAATATTGTTATTATTATTATTATTAAACCGTTGTTGTTGTTGTTGTCGTCATCATCACCATCATCATAATTATTATTATTATTATCGTTTGAGTTGTTGGTCAAATGAAGGCTCACTCGGCTCACCTCGTCTCTCTTCGGTTGCACTCGGCTGAGCGGTGTGATCGCAGTGTTGGAGGAGCTGCCACATCCCATGTTCACTACAAAACCACGACGTGAGCGTGGGTCTGAGATCTGAGGCCTGCTTTAATATCCCCACGCTGTGTGTTTTCCTCTGTAGCTTGGCATTCCTTCACACACACGGACACACAGGACTGTCTCCATGAGCCCGGGCCGTTGCTAAGGGCCGTTGCTACAATAAATGTGACGGTGAAGACATGACCCCCCGGAACCAGGAAGTGCAGAGCACCCTGAACACTGTGGGGGTGATGCTGCTCTCACACGCTGACATACTTAACACACACTTCATCAGGTGTATTCATTACACACACTCACATACACTCACATACAACAGAGTCTTGGGTCAAGGACTCACAACCACCAGGGTTCAAGTATCCCATCCTACTAATGGCAGTAGTTATTCTTAATATTTAAGAATAAGTATCTCATTTTTATATCACCTTAGGTTCTTCTTCTTTTTTTTCACTTTTAACCCCCAACATAAAGTCCAATTACAGATTATTTGATCATAATAATAATGATAATAATAATAGTTACATGTTTTAGATGTACTCTGCGGATTAAGAGGTGCTCGGGAATGTGACTGTTGTACAATACAGAAAGTATTTATTTATTTTATCTCAAGGTCTGCCTTTATTAATTTTCATTAAAATAAATATGTACTAGTAATTCTTTGAGCTGAGGCATGCACAAACCTGTCAAACAATTGATTCTCAAATTAACATTTGCCTGATAAAATGGTGACAACTTTTGGTCTGCTAACCCCTTTAGTCCGGAAACTGGACATGGGCACGTTTCCCTCAGCTGCCACTAGGTGGCTCCGTAAAGCTGTGGAGAATGACTAATGCAAAACACACATCAGCATCACATCTACATAAATGTCCCAGTGAGGGCTGTGCACACAGGGGCGCAGTGGAGTGCTAATGAAATCTACCAAGGTCTATTGTTAGTATGCATGAGAGCTGGAGCCCTGCAGAGCACAAAGAGCCTGTTGACAGGAAGCACAATTACAGCGTAACCTCTGGTACGTCTGCTCCTTATTCAGGGCTCCTCCTAAACATATGTTTCATACACAGTCATCAGATGTTTGCATTCAAGTCCAGCTTTGAAATGAGGTATTTATTTCACAATGTTTACAAAAGGGGGATTATTGCCAAGTACATATATACAAGGAGTGTATTATGAATTTGAGTTCATTCAAATATATAATAATAATAATAATAATAATAATAATAATTGTAATGTAATGTAATTACACCACAAGGCTTTGGAAGGTACATGGACTGTGCTGGGTGAGAGCTATCGAGATGATCCATCCCATCATTCTGGATTCATCACACCTTGCAGATCAGAGACACTATGTCCTGGCTGAACTATGCTGCAGGGGCTGGATTTTATAGGAAAGAGGGGCCATTAAAAACAGCAGTGCTTGTGCAAAGAGTTGCAATGGCAAGTTAAGCCCAAAGTCCAAGTCTACACGTATATGAGCCTATATACTGGTGTAGACTGTTGCAGCTGATACCGGGCCAAGACTGACTGTTGTCACCAGTGGAGATTGGAGATCCCCTCCACTGGGATGCCCCCCACCCCTGGTGATGGGTGACACCATGGGGTTCTTGTCGACCTAACCCATTATTTACATCCGCTATTCATCACTACCTGCCCAAACGTTAGGAAATATTTGGCGGAAAAGGGACACAGAAGGTGGACCAAGTGGTCCTAATTGGAGCCTCAGCTCCCATGGTTGCTCTGGCATGTCAGGCCAATCGTCTCCTTTGATCATATTCTTTTGTTTATTTGGCATCAAAGACACAAAATGGCTCTATATCAATGAACACACAGTGTGTTGTTGTTTTACTCATGGCCACAACAAAATGTAGTGGAACAAAAGGTTAATGAAATAAAGCCTTTTTTCCGTATTGTGGATTATACAAGCATAAATAAACATCACTTTTTTTATTTTATTTTCTTATTTGAAAAAAAAAATTAAGCATACAGTTCATGATATGACACGGTTTAAAACACTGCATAGCAGTTCTGGGAACGGTGACCCAAAATAACCCAACGGCAGGGCCATGTGGTTCACAGTCCCATCCAACCCCTTTGTTAGATTCGCTTCCTACATTACCCATGATGCACCAGCGCTCGGCCGCTGTGCTGGATGACAGCTATCCGGCGCCGAAACGCCGAGAGACGCTCAAACGACAGAGCCATGGCGGCCACGGGTGGAGGGAAAATTAGAAGCAGGAGATATCACATCGCTTCTAAACCTTACGCCAAGAGCAAACAGGTAAACCGAGCAAAAGGGTCCACGTTTACGGCCCGCGTCGAGGACGTTGCGGCGGCTTCAGCTCCACAACGTCTCCGCTTCTTGTTATTGTTTTGTTGGAGATATTTCACGGCCTGCCGTTAGCGCTCGTGGCCTCCACGCGCTGCTAGCATGTCCGGGAAATGCTAAGTGGCTAGCCGTGTAGCTCACCAGTGAGCAAAATCAGACGGACTTGACAGGTCAAGCCACGGCACCGTGAGCCGTTAATGTGACTTAACGTGTGTTTGTCAAGGTATTCGCGCACGCGTGGCATTCTGTGAATACGAGACATGGACGTATCGGCGAGTTTTTCCGCTGCTAGCGAAGTTAGCCGAGAGCAAGGAAGTGGAATTCTTCGCAGTCGCCGCTGCTGCTAATGCACGTTAGCGCGCTAGCACTGGCGAGTAACGCATTGTTGTCTTGTGCTCTGAAGTTTATGGGCTTCACAACGCCACCGGTTGAGGTGACACTGTTGGTTGGGGCCAAATCTTACTTGTCCACAGTTGAATGTAACCACGTCCAGCGCAACCGAATCCCAAAAGTGTGGCGCTGGCGCTTGTGGAAGCGGTTTGGGTACGAGGCTAGCCGCCGTTAGCTTCAATCTCTGACTGTTGGATTGCGCAGGAAGCATCGGCTGATTGGAAACCCACATGGTTGCCTGTATGGATGAACATGCCGCCTAAACAGCGGTTTATGTTGTATTTGAGTACATTCCCTCAAGTTCGTCCAAGTGTGTGATGCGACTAAAAAAGAGATTCGTCGACATTTGTTTGAGTTTTCAAGCATCTTTTCCAAATGGACTACAAATAAGATTGCTGATGTGAAAATTGGGCTACCGGTTTCCGCAGGCAATGGAGGAAAAGATCTCGACGAGTAATGACGCTATCGTGTCTCCTTGGCGACAGTTTCGATATCGATAGTTACACTTACAGCTGATCAATGAGAGCAGTTAATCGCGGTTATTGGGGGCTAATTCGCAATTTATTAGGACCTAGCATCTTGACAGCGTTGGCTAAAGTGGTCGGTCGTTATTGCTGATTGAATTAAACGAGTATCTACATATGTAGATTCTGCGTGTGAGTCAATTAAAATCAATGAAAGTGACAAGGATATAGATTAATTTTATTGGCGGTTTAAGTGATTGTATTGTGAAATCATCGTTTATGGTGGTGTGAATGCGCCATTTCATCCACTTTCATTGTGAGAAACGGGGAGAAACATGTCCGTTTCAATTATCACCACTTTAAAGTGTAGCCCCTCTCAATGTAAGTCTTTGTCAATAATTGCCTTATAATTTAATGATGCTTTTGTTTTGCACTGCTTTTTGATTGGTCCAAAGATGTGCCAGCTGAGTGGTGTGGATTTTAATGCAGAGTGCACAAAGAAAAGCATGTAGTTTCTCTTGTGAATGTCATGACACTATTGGCACAATGTTTAGACCATTATTCATGCTATCGTAATAAGGACAGATATTTTGATAACATCGATAATACACACAGATCTGTATTGCTCATGCCTGCATTGAATGGTCCATTGAAATGGACAAACAAATGTTAATTAGATTGAAGAGTGAACAAAGTTCCTGTCCAATCAGTGTGGCTGGACAGGTAAAGCCTCATATTTCAAAACCACATAACTCACACCTCTGAAGTTTGCTCAAGAGCATCTCAGCACCACCACGCAATGCTACAGGTGAAAGGTCTGACAAAAATAATTATCTGGGAACAACATGCAGCACTATGTGGGGTGGTGAAACAAGACGTCCCAGAATGACCTCAAGTGAAGCGTTCACATGTCAGACATCTTGGATATCCTTCCAAATATGGCTGAGCTGGAAGTATTGGAATCAATGCTCTTAAGTTTCACGTGAACTTCATGCAAGTCTGAGCCACCTCTGCTGTTACAGGTCGTATGAGGTTGTTGCTGCCTGAGGACGTTCAACCCGTTTTTTAAATCCAAAGGATAACCTACTTTTTCCTCTGTCCGTGTGAACGTATAGTAATAACACAAAATATTGGAATTCATGATGTCGTTTAATTACGGACAGAAAATGCAGTTAAAATGATATTCAATAAAGCTCATGTTCTACTAAATTACTTATAGCGCAGAAGTGTCTGAAAATCATTCGAAAAGTATGCAATCAGCTAAAAGGAACCATTATCCCGTACACCTACTTATGCTCAATTGTTCTTGAACGATTGAGCTTTTCTTTGACATCAAGCGAACGTTTGCTCAACTCTTCTTGTTACAAAGCAGAAGGAACATGATAAGACTTGCAGTGTTTTCACCATCACAGTGTCTATTCATCAGGGAGTCTTATCATATTTACATGGCATGAATGAAACACTAATTTCTACATAATCATTTGGCTTAGCAGTAAACATGCATCATCGTTTTTCATAGTTTATGCACAAATCGGCTCATGGATGGATATGAAAGACACATTGAAGCAGAATTGGCTAACCGTGGATCTCTCAGTCACATGACCCAGTGCACAGCAGATATACATCACCCGTAAATCCTTAACAACAACAGTGTATGTCATGATGACTTAACTAGTATTGTGCTGGTATTACATTCTTGATTAGTCAGAGTTTTGTGTATTTGCACAGAGGTTAAAGTGCAGAGTGGTCCACAGGTGTCTTTCAAAGATAAACAGGAAGCAAGCACCCCGTGTGGCTCTTATCAGGGGCTGAAGGCTACCAGAGGTTACACTGCATTTCATGGAGAGATGAGAGCAGATAGCCAGCTAGCCTCAGTGCACAAGTTTCTCCTTTTCCACCTGGTGTCTTCTCACACCCGCGTGAAACAGCATCACCTTATCTGTAGATATTCATACAGAGGACCTCTCAGTTCATCAGGTTATCTACAACCGTACTCTAAAGGCCACCCTTCAATTTGATTGGGTGGATTCATATCACCATTCGGTTTAGTTCCAACTGATTTCTAGATCTGCCCCCTCCGACGGGACTGTATTCATAAATCAGACATGGAGAATAGACCATTATTAAATCATTTAGAGCTGCAAATCATCTTCTAGTTAACAAAATGAAACCATTTTTGCATTTGTCTGTGTTCTTTTGTGCAGCATATTCAGTTCCTCTATAAATCTCCAAGTCTTTTAAAGAGAGTAGTCCGAGATTACATGATTTTTTTTTCAAAGAAACTACTGGAAATTATGAAATCTAAAATCTTTTTTTAATCTGATAAATGAAAAAAAAATGCATTGGTTAATCAATTTTTAAAATGGTTGTTTGAGCACGTTTTGAACATAGTAGCCAGCTCAACAGCTCTTCCATAACTATTCAACAGTTTTCCGTCCAGCCGAGTTAAGAGTCTGCAGACCCAGTCAGAAGTGTTTGTTTTATCCCAGTGATCAAGTTAAGGCCAAGAAAGTTGCCACAACTCATGAAGTTTACTGCAGAGAGCTTGAAAGTCGTGACTTTATGTGCTGGAGCCAAGATACATTGTTATTGATTAGAACATTAAGCTTAAGTTCAGTGCAGGAGCAGCGTCAGTCGGTCATTGAATTATAAAAGCACACACACTCTGCCTGACCCAGTTTCTGTCTTACCAAGCTAGTGTTTTGATTTGCAGAGAATGAACTGCCCCTCGCTGCAAGTAGCACTGTATAACTGATTCCAGTATTAAAATGATGAATCCTATTTCCCTTTTCTAATCAAAACCATGGACTAATTTATCTAGCCATACATTCATACTGTGATTGTGGACAAATAAATGTACACATTTTGTGACTACGCTCAATCTAATTTAGCTTTTATTTGAAAAACGAATCCACGTGTTGTGTACATTTCCAGTGCTTGGCCATCGACGAATTGTTGTCATGGGTGGTTGAGGCTCCTTTAAGAAATCTGTTGACTTTCTGTCTCATGATTTCCATCTCTTAATCATCTTCTGTCCCTTCTCCATCTGTTTCTTCAGCAGCAGTCAGGCATCATCAGTCGGGTTACAGACACAGTAAAGAGCATCGTTCCTTCCTGGCTGCAAAAATACTTCAAGAATGAAGAGGCAACTGAAGGAAGGAGTGCTTTAGAAGCGACAGACCAGAACTGCGAGCCACCGCCACCTCCTACAAATGGCGGCGAGGAGGGACCTCCTCCACTAGATGGACGAGACTCCCCAGAACCGAGCACGAGTAACACAGGTGAGGGATTATTGTCTCGTGGGCCATCTTCACTCATCCGATGACCGTTGCATTTTCACATTTGTACCCTATCACCCTTGCTCATCAGTAATCTTGCTCTTTTGCACAGAGCCCTCAACCAGTCGGGCATCCCTGAACTTCCAGGATTATGTTCTCTCCCGACCCCCACTGAGTCGCTCTCACCTTCATTTTGCCCCGTTGGATGCCTCCTCTCCAACTCTTGGGGCTCCGAGCAGCCTCTTCTCCCAGCCCTCTACCTCCTCAGCCCCCGGACCCTTTTCAACAGGCTTCTCCTTGGTCAAAGAAATCAAGGACAACCTATCACAGCATGAAGATGATAACATCTCCACCACAAGTGGGTTCTCATCCCGTGCCTCTGACAAAGGTAAAGTGTTCCACAAAGTCGCTCCTCCTACACATTCAACACACCCTCAAATAGATGTGAAGTTGCCCACGGCGGAGATGGATTGGAATGAAAAGCAACAATCTGTTTTAATCTTCCGGACTCTGTTGGAAACCTTCCTGTGAGAAGTGACAGAAAATAGTTGTCTGGTGTGACGGTCCAGTTTGGACACGATTTCTGAGATGAAATTCCCCGTGTGTTTCAGACGTTCCCACTTCGAAAACGGCTTCGCTTCCTCAGCTTTGGTCGCCAGAGATGGACAGAACAAACTCTGGGCCTCAGCCCTCTCAGTCCAGTCTGAAAAAGCCTGCATTCAACCTGTCAGTTTTTGGGACCTCTTCCAATGTGAGTATCTAGGCGTCTATTCATAGTGATGTGTCTAATAAGAAAACAAAAGGCTGCTATAGCTGATTAGTGACACGAAGCATAGTATTTGATGTTACGGGTCAAAATGAGGCTGAATAATCTGTAACGTTATTGTCACCATGTATCTGTCCATTGCCACGCTGTTTATTTTTTATCTTAAGTGTCTTCGTATACATAGTCATTTATAAATGAGAGTGTCGTTATAACGTCATAAAAGATATCGTATATCGTTTAACATTTTCTCTTGCAGTCTTCATTAAACAGCACTGTGCTGAACGCAAGCCAGCTTGGAGATTCACCGTTCTACCCTGGGAAGACCATGTATGGTGGGGCAGCAGCCGTCAGGAGCTCTCGCACACGTACTGGAACACCGTACCAGGTGAACTATGAGAACCATCCACATTAAATATCACAGTCAAGTTATTTCACACTAATTATTTGTCGAAAAGTCTTATTGGTCGTGTGTACATTCAGTGATCTGGTCGTGTACATTTTGTCCAGTGACCCTCTGACATAATGTGACTGAATTTAATTAATTTAGCTGGAGATTAAAGAGGCTCATTTGATCCGTAGGCCCCAGTGAGGAGACAGATCAAGGCCAAGCCGGCAGTAGCTCAGCCCTGTGGGGTGACAAGTGCTACAGCCAGACGCATCCTGCAGTCGCTGGAGCGCATGTCCAGCCCTCTGGCTGTAAGTTCACACACACATGCTCTATCTTGATTTGAACTGGATCTGTCGCGTAATTATTTTTTCCACAATCACAATATTTTTGGTCTTTGCCTTATTTAAATGAGTAATTAAAGTAATTACATTTGATATTTCATCTGCAGGATGCAAAGAGAATCCCTGCAGCCGCCTTATCTCCCCTGTCATCTGTAAGTTTTGTAATATACTTATTCTATATTGTAAATATTGTTTTGTTGTTAAATGTATATTATATTTAACAACGCAACTTGATGTGCTCAATTACGGCTAAAAATGAATTACAACAGAACTAGTGATACTACTCAATTATGTTGAACAAAAAAGTTGTTCTCCCTTATGGGTTTTTTCTTCTTCTTTACAGTCGATGGGTGGCACAAATCTGGATGCAACGCATTTACCATCAAAAAGGAAACGGGTAGGAGGAACTGTTGAAAATCTCTGTGAGGAGCTTCTCAGTTTAGCTGCCGTGACTCGAAGCTTGTGTGCACCAGCAAACAAACTTCAGTTGTCCTCTTATGGAGACCTCACATAGAGGTCACAAGCCTAAATGAAACAGGGCCATTGTACAAACTCAGCAACACTTGTGTGTTGATTTTATTTTTTTCTTCATTTTATTTCCTGTCCTACTGCCTGTTGGACTCCATTACATTAGTGAAGTGGATCCTCCTCAGATGGGACTCAGCTGTTCACCACTCTGTGTGCGTGCGTTTGTGCTGATGTGCAAGTGCTAGTGAGCAAACGTATGCCACAGTATGGGTTGTGTTCCAGTTAGTATTTTCTTTCTGTGTGTCGTGTTGTTGATTGTGCCAACTCGGGACTGAACTTGTCCTCAGTAATAACTGCCAGACATTCCCCTCTATGACAGCTGCTCCATAAAGGCCAACAATGGTGCATTGACTCTCACTGGTTCAAAAACAGAATGTTCACAGGAGATTAGTCCAATAAAACGTAGGAGAAAATCACTTCAAACACGTTAAATGATTTTTGTAACAGACTGAGTCAGCAACAGGATAAAAACACTAAATCCGAACAGCTCTAGTTTTATATTACACAATAATGCAGCCATTGTTCCATACTTTATTATCATCAATAAATTGCTGGATGAATGATTAATCATTCTAACAAGCCATGTTTGCATAGTGGCAAAAGAATGTGATCTGTGATATTGGTGTACGGCTGTTGGTTCAGCTTTTGGAGTCAGAGTTAAGAGAAAAAGTATTGTGGCTATTTATTTTAATGCTATGTAAAGATGTGTTGATGATGTATGTTGCATGGAGTCTAAAGGACACTCTCTTTCAACTCAGATGGACTCTACACTCCCACCAGTGCAGAAACTGGTGGTTCCTGCTGCAGCCACAGTGTCTGGAAATCGCTCTGTGTCCTTCAGGCCGACTTTGACTCCTGGAGGAATTAGCCGTAATCTGGACAGGACCCCACGAGAGACGGTCAGGCACACACTGCTGTGTTATCTCTTCCTTCTTATAAACACCAGTGCCTTCCATGATGCTGATTATCTTCTTGTCATTTTCCCACAGCCCACAAGACAATCACCTCAACTACCTAAAGCAACCCCGAGTATATCTCAAAGGTATGATCCAATATGATCCGATGATAAGATTTCCAAAGCCTCTGTGGATCTTTCACAAATATCTGTGAACTTCTCTTGTGCTGACTGTACCTTTTTACTCCCATATCTCAGCACAATGGTTTCAAGTAGCCCCTCATACCCTCGGTCCAGCACGCCAACAGCCAGCGGTGCCGGCTCTGGAGGGGGTAAGATGAAGAGAGAGAGGACCAGTACACGACCCTCCACGAAGCGCCCAGAGGAGGATGAGGTGAGGGAACCCCAACAGTGTCAGGGTCAGGTTATTCAAAAGACTAAATCTGATATTCCACTTGAGATTTTCTCAGGGAAATTTATATATTTCTCATAGTATTGAAATGAATTTCACCCATTTGTCTCTGATTTCAGGTGGTTGAAATACCTGACCTTCCCGCCATCTCCCTTCCCATCAGCACCTCCACCTTACCCACCTTTAGCTTCTCCCCTCTCCCTCCTTCCACCACCTCTTCTGCCCCCAACCCGACCCCCATTACCCCTGCTAAGGACACCGTCGCAACTAAGGTATTGCACCTTCCCACTATATTTTTGTTACAAGTTTACTTGTAAAAACATTGAGGCAATTTTTCTTTTCCTTTTCCAGGAACCTCAGACGGTCACAACACCTCCCTGTGTACCTTTCACATTTTCCTCCCCTATTGTCATGGCAACTGCTTCCAGTCCACCCAGTTTTTCCCCATCTGTAAGTAAACGTTTTACATGTTAGAAAATAAATTAAAATATCATTTATTGTTTCGCGTCATTAAATATGTTTGATTTCCCCTTTTTAGACTGGATTTACCTTCAGCGCACCTGTAGCAAAGTTGGGTTCCTCTATGTCAAATGGGAAGCTTAGCACTCCCATAGCAGAAGCAGCAGCAGTGGGTAAGAATATTTTTATACCTTCCGCTGAATTCGGATTTCTCGCCGTTCCAGAAGTCATTTTTAATCTTTGTCCTTTACTTTTTTCTTCAGCTAAGCCGGTAGCAAACAAAAGCACAGAAGATTTTGAGGGACCCTTTAAACCAGCCAAGACCCTTAAGCAGGGGAGCGTGCTGGATCTTCTCAAAGCGCCTGGTTAGATGTCATCCGCACTCTTTGTGTTTTTGCACATTCATGTTTTTACTCTGCTGAATCTGCAAGGTCATTGCTTTAATTCTCCTCTCCAGGTTTTGCCTCTCCTGTTGCTCAGCCTTCTACAGGCTCAGACACTTCCTCTGAGCAGACCTCTACCCAGTCCACAGCAGCCGCCTCCACTTCAACCGCCACCACCACCACCACCTCCCTCTCTCCTTCAGCAGGTCTTGATGATATGATCAAAGCCCCATTAAACTGGACCTGTGACACCTGCTTGGTGCCCAACAAGCCATCAGATGGAAAGTGTGTTTGCTGCAGTGCCCCTCAGCCCAAATCCTCATCAAAACCTACAGACAGTAAATCTTCGCCCATGTCCTCCATTGGGCTGGAGAGTAGTTGCGACGGCACCAACACCACCACTACAACCACCACGGCCACTGGATTTGGCACGATGTTTGCTAAACCAGCGGGAACCTGGGACTGTGACACGTGTCTTGTTCTCAACAAACCGGATGCAGTAAAGTGTGTGGCCTGTGAAACGGCCAAACCCGGCACAGGACTGAAACCCTCACTGACTCTTCCCTCTGCCTTCTCCGCTGTTACGACTGTATCCACTCCCACAGCTCCTGTTACCACAGGGTTAATCGGATTTGGAGACAAGTTCAAAAAACCAGAGGGTGCATGGGAATGCGATACATGTATGGTACAGAACAAGTCAGAGGACACAAAGTGTGTGGCCTGCACAAATCCTAAACCAGGTAAATAGAGGGTGACTCTTGTTAAATTAGGTGTCGAGCTGAAATTCAACGGAGGTGTATTAATGATTCAAAGTGTTTGATGAGGTTTTTTCTACTTTTGTTGAAGTATTTTCTGCTCTTTATTACCACAGGAGCATCAGGTGCAGCTTCAGTAGGATCGTTTTCTTCGAGCAATGCTCTACCAGCATTTGGGTTTGGAGATAAATTCAAGAAACCAGAGGGTTCCTGGGACTGCGACGTGTGTCTCGTACAGAATAAAGCGGCTGATGTTAAGTGTGCCGCTTGTCAAACAGTCAAACCCGGAGCGACGGTAGAGGCCAAGGGTAAAAACCATTTACACTTTATTTTTAGCCATGTTGATCTTAAGGTTGATCTTAATAATGTGTTAGTCATTTTTAATGACGTTGGCAAAATCTGCTTGGATGTGTGTGCATTCGCCACTTGAGACAGATTTGCAACCTTAGCTAAGAGAGTGGAACTGGATAGCACTCAGCCATAACCCTTTTTTTTGTATTATTACTCTGAAGTTTTTGGCAGTTTTATTGTGAAGAGGCGGTAGTAACAGTAGGTGGACATTTGGATTCATATGGATTAAGTAAATCATCTGTGCCTATTTGGAGACCTGACATACTTGTTGTATTTCTTTGTCTTTGTCTGGTTTGATAGCTGCTGGCCCTTCAACCTTCAACTCCGGAGAGTTCAAGTTCGGCACGTCTGACAGCACTGCAGGATCTGGAGGGTTCAAGTTCGGCACGTCTGACAGCACCGCAGTGTCCGGTTCTGGAGGTTTCAAGTTTGGTGGCTCATTGTTAGAATCCTCTTCTCTATCATCATCAGGTGGATTTAAATTTGGAATCTCCTCATCCGAAACCACTTCTAAAGACACTACTGCCTCATCAGGGTTTAAATTTGGCAGCTCAAGTGAGGGCTTTAAATTTGGGTCTGTCTCCGTTACTGACACCAAGGCAGACCCGCCCAGCACGGGTTCTGGGTTTAAGTTTGGAGTCGGTGATCCAGGAGACGTTGGAGATGGATCGTCCAGCACGGAAAGCAACACTTCTACGGGCGGCTTCACTTTTGGACTGTCAAAGCCTGAGGAGAAGCCCTTGGACACCACCGCATCATCCTCTGTTAGTTTCACTGCTGCTGTGTCTTCTGAAGGAAACGGCGCTGCGTCGTCAACCGCACCAACAGACGCCATCACAACCACAACCACCACTGCAGGGTCTGTTTTTAGCAGACTCGGAGAGCCAATTCTGGCCGCCACCACCACCACCACCACCATCACGCCACAAGGGGGCTCCACATTTGGCTCCTTACAGACTGACAAAGAGCCAGCTGCTCCCACCTTTACCTTTGGGAAGCCAGAGGAAAAGAAAGAAGCTGCCGCCTCCCCGGTTCCATCTAACTTTCTCTTTGGTGCTGCCAGTAAAGATGCAGATGCTGCACCAGCGCCGTCCACCGGGGGCTTTTCTTTCAGCAAACCCGGCGCTCCAACAGAACAACCTCCACCCCCGTACCCCTTCGGAAAGCCAGTCGACAAGAGTGAAACTTCTGCTGCAGAGGCCCCAAAGCCCTCTTTCGCTTTTGGACAAAGTGCTACAGGTTGTTGATTTGTTGTGCAATGTTTTTTTGTTTTTTGTTTTTTTCCTTGAGAATAATTAAGACCACAGACTGAAGCTTTCTCTTCCTCTCAACAGATTCCGCTGCTGCTCCTAAACCAGCATTTTCCTTTATGGCTTCTAATCCTACTGACACCACCAACTCCACCACATCATCCTCCTCCACCCCCACACCCAGTCTGTTTGGCAACAGCAGCAACGGCAACGGCTCATCACAAGCCGCGGCTCCCAGCAATTTCATGTTCGGTCAACCCGCTGCAACCTCCAGTGACGCTCCTCCAGCGAAAGCCTTCGTCTTTGGACAGAACCAGGACGGTCAAACGCCCGCTCCGTCGGCAGCGGCTCTGAACTCTGTCCCAGCCCCGGCCTCCTCTCAGCCTTTCATCTTTGGTGTTTCTGCCAACGCTGCTCCGCCTGCTGCTGCTCCATCCTTCAGTTTTGGAGCAGCAGCACCCCCTGCTGCCTCATCCTCAGGTCTGTAGCTCCCCGTATTTCACTCGGTCTCATTACCCATTGATATGAACACGTCAACGCTCGGCTTTCTAATCTAAATATGTTAAATCTTTCACCCACAGCTCCATCTGCAGCCCCCTCTCCATTTGTATTCAGCTCAGCCCCTGCTGGCGGCTTCGGGGCCAGCCAGACTCCTTCGTTTGGCTCATCTTTTGGATCCTCTTTCTCAGCCACGCCCTCGCAAGCCTCTGCCTTTGGGGTCAAAACTGAGGCGGCCCCCGTCTTTGGACAGCAGGCGAACTCCACCCCTGTGTTCGGGGCTGCTGCTGCTGCTAATTCTGCACCGGGTGAGGAACTCCACACACTCTCTTCTCTTGGGTTATCTGAAGAACACTGTGCTGCGCATCCTCATAATGCAAAGTCACATCCATCGGACGCGCCGTGACGATATGCTAATCGCCTCATATTTAACAGGTGGGGGTTTTCAGTTCGGAGGAGCCAGCGCATTCGGAGCCACAAACAACACCTCAGGTGTGTTTACTTTTGGAGTCGGCTCAACTGCTTCTCCTGCGGCCAACTCCCCCATCGCACCTCCTCAGTCAGGAACACCCGGAGGTGGATTCAACTTCGCACAACCCCCAATGTTCAACTTCGGGTATGTTGGTCACTGTCCGGTCTTTTTGATCTGTGATGTCTTTTTGTAATCAGAGCTTAGACCAGGTTTAGATCACAGGACTCGGCGTTTGTAAACGCAACAGTCAATTTTCTTACACAGCAAAAAGGCAGCTCATTCGTTTTGATTTATTTGGCATTGCTTGACTTCAGTGGTAGCCAACTACAATTCTGATATTTATGTGACATCATTTGTTTTGTTTTTTTCTTCCAGGGTGACTAAATCCTTCCCAGCCTCTCCGGCTGGACAGCAGGCGATTGCCGGGCGCAAGATCAAGACGGCGGTGCGGCGCAGAAAGTAGAGCCCCACGGACTTGACAAGAAACTAGACATGACTTTGACTTGACTCATAACCCCACTGAAGGTTAAATAAAATCAAGGAAGGTCTTCACCAGACAAACACTGAAAAGACTTGGCATGTGAAGAAGGGATGAGTCTTGTTTTTTTTTGGGGGGGGGGGGGGGGGGGGGGGGGTTTTGGGGGGGGGGGGGTTCATGCTTAAGCTGGAAGGGGTGGGGAAGGGCTGAATCTATTAAAATGTGAGACCATCCCACAGGACAGTAAAACTGTTGACACGACGACGATACTGACTGAAAACAACAATCAAGCCAACCCCCACCCCCCCATACTTAAACACCACTGCGAGACATTGAAAACACAACACGACAGTCATATCTTATTTTTAACGCCGGCAAATGTCTGCTAGAGTTTAGGCATGACTTTTTGTAATCCCATTACAAAGGCAAAAAGCTGCAAATCTTAAAAAGAGTTGAGTGTACACAAAAATCCTATTGATTAGTATGGGTGATCAGGTGATTAGCTGTCATATGCAGAGAGGTAGTGAGGAGCTGTGTGGCCAACCTCCAGCGGCAACTCCGCAAACTATTGAGACTGCTCCTGCACAGGAATGGAGGCGCAGCTGGAGGCGGAGCCACGGTGTTGGGGCGGTGTGCTGTATGTACAGAGATGAGCGTGTAATCTTTGTGGTGAATGCAGTGTGCTTGTGTATTTTTTTTTTTTTCCCTCCTCCTCCTCCTCCTCCCCCCGCCCCCCTTATGTACAGACCTGAGGTGCGTTTGGTTTCTTTGTACATGCTGAGGTTGTGTGTAGATGTGCGTGTGAGAACAGAGTTATCGCCGGGGGCGGTCGGTTAGCGCCGCCGCCACAGGCCGATTTAAGCAAAATGAATGTTTAAAAACGAAAAAAAGCCCGGGGAGGAAGGAAAGAAAGAGGGCGAGTTTTCAGGAGAGGGGAAGACGTATTCATGCACTGCGGAGGTTTGGACCGGGCCGGACGCTCGCGGCCTCGCTCCAACTCCGAAAGGATTTTGTAAATGCATTGTTTCAAAACTCTGTTACATGTTTGAATCTTCGACCTCTTTCTGGTTAGCTCACATACTCTCTGCTTTTTGTGCCCTCTTGTCTTTCTCTCTCACTCTGTCTTTCTCTCTCTCTCCCTCTTTCAGACTCCTTACTCTTTCTCTCTCTCTCTCTCTTAATTGGCCTTTGAATATTATAAAAACCTGTAAATAGTGATTTTTTTTTTTATCTGTGAAGTTGACTTTTTTTTTGTGTTACCAACTCTGCATTCAGCGTTTTTTGTCTTTAGAATTTATGTAAATTCCTATATTCAAAGTTGCCCGAATCCATTTAAAAGAAGCTTAAATGCAAATTGGAGAGCCTTTAATGACTAAAGGTATATTGGCTTTTCTGATCCACTTTTGTTTGGACCAAAACCAGTATTGTACAAAGTATTAAGTATATATTTTTCTATTGCGTGTTTAAATGGACAAGGGTGACTTTGGATGATAAGGAAGTCAGTTTAATTTTAAAGCCATGATTATTACTGGATGAGTGATTATAATTAAAACCATTGGTAATTACCATCAATAAAACTATAAAAACATTATTTTAGCTCTTTTCTCCCACACAAACCTAGAGATTATTATTTTTATTCTATTACATTTAGTGGAAATGTCAGTTTAAGGAATTAAAACAATGTTGTTTTGAAGGTGTATGATGCAAAAAAATGTGAGGCAACTTGTTATGAGATTGTTAAAGGTTCAGTGTGTAAGATTCAGGTGAAAAATTTTAACTCTCAGCAAAAATTGAATAGTAATCATCCTGTGTTTTATGAGTGTATAATCACTTTCAGTCATTAAAATTCAAGGTGTATAGTTTGTCTATTCTTGGCTGCGGTAAAAACCTGGTGGTGCCACATGGCAGTTCCCATCGGGAGGCTCTGCTCCTAAAGTCAATCTCACTCCAATGTAATGAGAACAACAGTTCTCAGTCAGGTAATTACAAATTTTCTTTTCCCAAAAGTACAATTTTCACGTAACTCTTACACACTGTACCTTTAAGACTCCAAGTGAATCTTTTTAAAAGGATTGCTGCTGATTGTCAACATGCGACTACTACAGTATTCTGACTGTAAATACAAAATTGCAAACATTTATTTCAAACGGTCTCAGTATTCACACCTCACTAAGAACACTCGGTTAAGTCACACTCCCTCTGATTCACAAAGAGCAAAGTAATGTTTTGTTGTTCAGACCAGGGAAAAGCAGGTCGTTCATTATAAACACACAGGTGTTAAATGTCTCCTGTGGCAAACGGGACACTCAACCCTCCACCACACAAAACCTACTTCCATTCAACAGCACAAGTTCTGTAAATATGCACATTGTCCTCAGAAAGGATGAGAGAAATGGCAGAAGTTAGAAAGCACCCACAGTGTTAAAAGTGAACACTTTGTGTGAACACCGGACATAACATCCTCCTGACATCTTTAAAGTAGTTTTGGGAAAATCAAACTGTGTGAATAGATGATTTTTGTTCTGGTGGAGGTCATAATACAAAAACAAATGACAAAGTTCACATGTAATCATCACCAATTTACACAATGTAAAAAATAATCTCTGTAGCAAAGATGTTAAATAACAAAAGGAAAAAAAGATTTAGTGCAAAAGTGCAAATGTTAGCGTGTAGAAATAAATATTCGGGCTGATCTGCAAAGCAGAGCACACGGATAAAGCTGGTCCACACATCCCGAGTGAAAATAACAAACAGTATCCCACAGTGTAAAAGATGTAAACAAATAACCTCAGTAGCTTTTAAGAATTAAAGTCAGGATGCTGAGATTAGCGTGTTGGCCCAAAAACACTTCAACATTCTCTTTCAAAGTCCAGTGCATGTTCCTTACAAGCGTACATGGTACGTGTGAAGGATTTGGTGACATCCGGAGGTAAAGTCGCTTGTTGCAGCTTAATCCCCCGAACCTCACACCTCACCCTTCCAAACACAACAGATCAATCCTACGCACTGCACCGTTACATTAAAGGCGTCACGGAATCCTCGGTGTAGCTCCCATTACAAACGTTTAAGTGCGTTGAGTCACTCTCCATGGTTTTCTTTACTGCCTCTTCCCTCCGTCCACTAATCGGTTCCTCCCCGAGACTCTCTTCTGCTTGCAGGGCTGAGAACTTCTCGAAGTCTCCCTCTGACCTGTGTGGAGGAGGAGCAGTGATGAACGACGTGGGACTTGCATCCGAGTGAAGTGAAGAGTCGTCGGAAGTCTTATCTGAAATGACGCTCACCATCGAAATCGTCCAGGCTGAGGCCGCAGGGGTCGAGGGCGGCGGTGTCGTCGCAGTCGTCGCACTGCACAGAGAGACCCTGAGAACACGGGGAGGCGGAGGCGGCGATAAACACTTGACGTCACATGGTTTCCCGATCACGAAGGTCGATTTGAAAATGACGGCGCAAAAGGAAAGTCCTTACCTTCATTTTCTTCTGTTCAAACCAAACCATCCCATACAAACACAGAAGTGTGATGAGAGCCTGCAGACGAGGAGAAGGAACATCTCCATGTTCACTTCATTACTTTCGGTTTTTCCGTGTAAAATGGATGGAAATACATGCGCACACAGTGTGTGTGTGTGTGTGTGTGTGTGCGTGTGTGTGAGTAGGGTCAGGTCTAATGTTTTCTTGCTAATGTTGTGACCCTCAGTGAATTTCTCTCTGAAGGGGTGGCCTGCAGGAAATACCAGGGGATTGTGTGTGTGTGTGTGTGTGTGTTGGGGTGTGTGTGTGTATTTATGTAGTGTATTCGTGCATGGGGGAGAAATAGGTGGTTATTGGTGCATGTTTGTGTGTGTGCGTGCAGCGTGTGTTTGATAGTTTAATTTAAGTGTATTTATGTTTTCAGGAGGTTGTGGGCGTGGCCTTCTGACAAGTTAGAGAGTTGTGTGTATGTTATGAAGTGATGGGTGTTTACAGGTGTGTGTAGCTAACTAGCGGGTACGAAGTGTGAAGAGCAGAACAAACAAGGAAGAAACCAGATATAAGAGTCAAAACGCTTCAGCTGAGCAAGAAGCCAGCAAATGTCCACGAGCCCGGCGCTGTACAGGCAGAGCCCCTCAGGGCGGAGGCGGGCACGGCCCCCCTGCACGAGTTCAATGGGCTCACCTATTGAGCAGAGCATGGCGCCATGGTAAGACACCAACACCTCCACATCGCGCTCCAAGAGCAGAGGTATTGTGGGCGCTCTGCTCGTCCAGGGAAGGCGAGGTGAGAGCTGGGCTCTTAGCATCGGCTGGGTCCATTCTTTGGTCTTGGTGCACTGTCGCAGCATGACAAGGGACCCAAGCGCAGATGCAGGGGCAGGTTTCCAAACTTAAGGTGTTTATTGATACAACTGGAAAAAAAACGAAGGGAGCAGGCAAAGGCACTGAGAAAAACTGGAACAAAAAGAGCAGGCAATAGGCACCGAGCAAAAACACCAAGACGCAGACCGGGGGACACCAAAGGGTTAGATACACCAGCCAATCAGTGGGGAACAGGGATCAGGTGGGACACGGACAACAAGTGACACGAGTAGGGACAATCAGGGAGACAGACAGGAGGAAGTAGACTTGACGGAAACGCACAGGGATCAGGGCTTCACAATAATACAGGAAGTGGGAACATGAGTGCATCCGTAAACGTTCGAGCCGGAATCTGGCCCGGAATACGAGAGTGGACCGTCTGAACCATACACATGCAAACACATGCAAGGACTGTAAATATATAGTATATATAAATATAAACTCCGCCACCCCCACCCAATAGGTGAATTGGGGGGAGACGTACTTCTTAGGTGTGTTTGACAGCTTGTGATATGCAAACGCCCCAGTGCGATAACAGTATTTGATGTGTTGTTTAGCTTGGAAATGACACCAGCCTTCTCTTTAACACGGACAATTCGGAGGTCTTGCACCCACCAAAAGGTGGTTAGTC